>JAQGBX010004324.1:0-15560 GCA_034698745.1 Megaphyllum sjaelandicum | reverse complement strand
GCTCAAAGTTTAAAAATTTTGCCCATAGGATTTCATAGGCTCCGCCCCCAAAAATCGGTGAATAGACCCCCTTAACCATGACTAAATGACAACTGGTTTGCTCCTAGCATGGTGACCGAGTGGTCAAACGCCCCGCCATTGCATTTTCGTCGAATATCCCAGATCGGCTCTCCTGAATATGGTTTTCCAAAGTTACTTTTAGGCAAATGCTGCATGATGGGTCATTTCCTCTTCAAATCGGCCGCGACCGTTTCACTTCCTGAATTTTAATCACAGTCATGATAGCCCGTGTTGTGCCATTGTGCCCTAAAACCACAAATTCCAACCAACCAACTGGTTTGCATTTCGATGATTTACACTAAGCGCTGATTTGTTTAACCTCGTTTGTGTCGTCGAGCTGCCAAACATTTGCAAATGGTGGATTGTTTTAAACCCTCGTCGAATGATCGATTGTGTCTTGAAAATACAAATGTAAAGTTGGAGGTTGGAGGGAAATGGGTTGTTTGTACTTCAATTGGCAAAGTTTAATTAGTATAATAGTATAACTGATAATTTCATGTTAAGTTGTTACGGTAGCGGTACTAGAATAGACGAAAAGTCAGGGGGGGGGGGGGAGAAGGGGGAGGAAAGTGGTCATGGAAATTTTCAGAAATAAAAGCAAAATGCTATCCATGCACTCAGTCTGCTAGCAGCTCCATCCCAAAAATTTTTCAGCTAGACTCGTAACAAAATCTAGGGTTTTGCCAAGCTTCTTATTGCAATTCTTATTTTCTTTTTCATAATGACCAAGGAAATTGAAAAGGAAAATTTTGTGGCCACCCTGCTGATCACAAAGCTGCAATATATTTGAGTGCCCTCTGTATTAGTTAATGGTAATCGGAGAGATTAAAAACGAGATGCGCACATTACCACTATTTTTGGCAGCTAAGCTGCTTTGATTCTCAGAATCACAGCAGTTGCTCGTGGAAACAATGGGTCGTGAAAATTACGTAACCGATAAGGGCCAGGCGTTGAAAATGCAACTACGGTGTCAATTTCGCTATAAAGTATGCCATAATCCGATAATCGTCCATACAACTTGATTTTAACTTTCAACTAGTGTCAATTTCATTTTAAAATTTTAACTTTTCAATTGACTGTGTGAGCAACTTGAAGAATAAATGCAACTACAGTAATGTTGGTCACTGTACACAGGTGGCCACTATACAAAGAATGCCTGAATTAAATTAATAAACATGTAGACTGTAATACACATAGTAAAAAACCACAAACCAAAAAAGTACGGAATCATCATGTCCAAAGGTTAAAGCAAGATGTAACGTGACTCATCCGTTATCTGGTCACTTTTTAAGGTACATTGGCAATAAAATTGCAAAAAAGACAACACACAGTGGTCACTGTACACAATAGACAGGCGGCCACTGTTCGGACAATTTTTATGAAGGAAATGTACACTAGAAATAAAATACACTAAAAAGTGGGAAACATAAACAGGTGGTTACTTTTCCAGGTTTTACTGTATTCATTTACAAAATGCCAAATAGGCCTACTCGTAAATTGCTGGACTAATATGGTTTGTTTCGACTCGATTGTAATACATGTCATTTTCTTCAGCTGATCGTGGTGGCGTTGGTTATGTTCGATTGCCTGCTCGTCATCTCGGAACTGCTGATCGACATTCAGATACTGGAACTCCACGAGGAGGAATCGAGAGCCACCAAGGTGAACTGTCCGCAAACTCTCTACAGTGTCGGTTCTCGTCATTGCTCGCTTTGAGTTGATTATCTGAATTTTGTAATCTTTCCAACAGATTATTCACGCCATAAGTATTAGCATTCTGTCCCTGTTCATCGTGGAAACCGTGATCAAGATTTACGCCTTCCGCGTGGAGTTTTTCCGCCGCAAATTGGAAATCTTCGATGCCGTGGTCATAGTGACGACCTTCGCCTTGGACATCGCTTTCAGAGAGCATCAGGATGCCCTGAATGGCGTTGGCCTCATCATCATCCTTCGTCTCTGGAAAGTGGCCAAGATACTAAATGGTAATTGTTTACTTGACGACTTAATTATTATATCGCTGGAAACTTTTCCTTAATTAGAATTTGTACAACAGCTTAATAGGACGGAGCTGTCAATTAAAAAGGTGGGCATTTTGCAACGAAACGAGTTATAATTACGACTTGTTGCAATTTTAATTTACCTGGACATAACGATGCATCACGTAAGGGGGAATTAATTTCACCATGATTACAAAATGTCAATATGTTTTGACTTTGTGTCATAGTTTTAAATGGTTGTCGTTGTTCTACTAACGCTGAAATATTGTTGGGTCTCAAAATTAATGTTTCATAGTTGCCATTATTTAAAATCTTGGATGGCTACATTTGTAAATGTCTAGGTAATATTGCACATTATCAGGCAAAGCCATCGTCTTAGAAATTATGCATCAGCCGAGGTCAAAATACTAATTTTTTTAATTTTGGAAAAATAATGCAATTTTTTGACAATTTTTCCAGATGAAGCATTGCATTTTAAAAATTACATAAATTTTCTATATCAGGGTTTCTTTCCCCAGACCTGGAAAACCTGGAAAAGTAAGAGAACTTGAAAATGACCTGGAAAAGTCAGGGAAGAATGGTTTATTTTGAAAAAGTCGGGGAAATTCAACGCAATCATGGTGATCCAAAATTTATTAATATACTTCTACAAGGTTAGCTCAAGGCCCATTTTCCAAGTAGAAATTTGCCAAAATTTTCCACATTTTAGGTGTACAGATTTGAAAAATTTTCCACTTTTTCCATGTACAAATTTGCAAAATTTTCCAGGTTTTCCGAGTACGAATTTGCAACATTTTCCACGTTTTCCGAGTAGAAATTTGCAAAATTTTCCACTTATTCCGAGTGCAAATTTGCAAAATTTTCCACTTTTTCCGAGTACAAATTTGCAAAATTCTCTAGGTTTTCAGAGGACAAAAGTCAGGAAAGTTGAAAATGAAATTTCTGAAAGTGAAAGTGAAATTTCAGGACGGCTCATTATCTTTTTTTAACCTGAAAGTCTTATTGAGTTTATTGCATTTTTTTCCAGTTTTTATTATTTGGGAATGTGATAGTTGTCTAAATGCTGCAGAATTTGCAACTGAGCTATTTGTAAACTGCGTATCGAATGACTACTTTATGCAACTTTGGTCTTTCTCATTATTTTGTCCCAGATATGGTAAATTGTTCTTTCGCGTTAATAACCTGAATAACCGTTTTATTTTAGGCATCGTCATGTCCGTGAAGGTTCAAGCCGAACGGAAAGTCCACCGTGAACTGCGCGCTCGCGAGGCCCTCGAGCAAGAGTTGAACAAGTATCGCGATTACTGTTCCATCCAGGAGCAAGAAATTGAAGTTTTGCGGGCTCTGCTAGTTAAGCACGGCATCGAAGTGACTCACGCGGAGGAGAGGCCAGTTTCCGGAGTCAGGATGGACGTTGTCGTGGAAGTGAACGAGCGGTTGGAAAAAGAAATCGCATAGACAGGTGTGCCATATTAGCCACGTTGGCGGGATGTGCTTTTTTGCGTGTACATACATATATATTTATATAAGCCCGCTATACATATAAATATACACACTTCTAGTTGATAGACACTCGACCAAGGACGGCTCAAAACGCTCGGGGAAGCGATGGCCACTCTCGCGTGGCTATATCCTCCTATCCGGGGTTCCTCGTTCTCGCGGAGTTGAAGATTCTCCTCGCATTTCCTTTTATCGTACCTGCAATTTTGCTTTTTTTTTTAAAAAAAAACGCGTGGCTCTGGAGAAGAGGAAAAAATCTGGCGATCGAGCCACGTTTTCTCTTACCTGAAACAAATCAAAATAATTGCTTCGATGGCCTTTGCGGATGCATTTCCAGCTGCAACTTGGAAGTTTTTTGCCGAAGATGCATTTCTGCTAATCACGTGACTCGAGCGCGGTAAAATTTCTTTGGCAATTTCGATAGATGCAGTTTAAGGGATCTTCCCTTAAAAGGTGGTCAAAATTTGAACGCATCCAGAGCTACCAGCAATGCCTGTCTCTCTTCAAAACATCCTCGATGCAGCTGGAAATTCTCGCAAAAAAATATGAAACTGGATGAGATTGATCGCGCAATTTTTATGCCTTCCATTTTTGCAGTTAGTTTTGTGGACTGCAGATATGCAGTATGGCAAATTCTTTGCCAGTAGAATGTGATATTTATCTAATTACTTTTTTTAATTTTCATCATTACAGGTATAGAGTTTAGCACTGAAAGTAAAAAATTTAATTCTATCTTAAACTTGGGCTTCTTTCTCGTGTTCTAAATGCTTCGCATCAGGTCAATTTTGGTTGTACAACTGGTTGTAGTATTTTGAAATCAAGGAAGTAATGCAAGTTCTCGATACGATGCCCACCGTATTACTTTGCCAGTTTTGTTCTTGGTTAGAGGCTCGGGGAATTTCAATAAAGTTTTCTACTTTGAAAGATGCTAAACCATATACCTGAAATGATAAAAATTAAGAAATTACGACGTTAGATAAATATTAATTTTTTGCGATTAATTATTTACCCTAGAGTAGAATTGTTGATGCCAAATAATGCCTCTCCTTGGGATTCAAAGTTCTGGTTCATTTCCCAGTTTTTAATTTTTTTTAAAATACATACAACAAGGTTCCCCCAGGGAATTTTTTTTAAAAACTGGAGAAGTCAGGAAAGTTAAAAATGAAAGTTCTGGGGGAACTCAGTACAAATAAGAATAATATATTTTCATCAACAACAACCTGCTCAGGACTTGAAAATCTTGGAGGAAAGGCAGCATCAACATTTTATCTTTGAGGTAAACAAATTAATCGAGGCAATGGATATCTAATTAGGTTTTATTTACTGTAATTTGTTGGGACCTAAAGCTCTAAAGATTCTACTTTTTCACAATGTGCGGAACGTTAATGACAGGGGTAAGACCTGGCCCCCAAATGATGCTGAAGATTTATCGTGCTCAATTTGAAATCTCCATTTTTTTTACAATGTTATTACTTCCGCACCAGGAATTCGTTATCCATCTTTTACCATTATTTCTTGTGACGTTCAACGTCCAAGTAAAAAATACTTTTGAATTTCACCGATTCAAGATTATTTGTCAACGTACCTACAATATTTTTTTAAATTTTGTTTTTAAAATTTTTTCCTATAATAAAAGTAAAATATTGTATAATAACGAGTCCTTGTGGCCCATTCTCTATGGAAATATTATCGAAGTTGCTTTCCGGCAAAACATTAAATATTAGAACAGGGTTCCCAGATGCCTGGAAAACCTGGAAAAGTCAGGGAACTTGAAAATGATCTGTAAAAGTCAGGGAAGAATGATTTATTTTGAAAAAGTCAGGGGAATTCAACGCAGTCATGGCGATCAAAAATTAATACTTCTACAAGTTTATCTCTGGGCCCGTTTTCCCGAGTAGAAATTTGCAACAATTTTACTTATTTTCGCAGTACGGATTTGCAAATATTTTCCAAGTTTTTCATGTACAAATTTACACAATTTTCCACGTTTTCTGTGTATTAATTTGAAAAGTTTTCCACTTTTTTCCGAGTTCAAGTTTGCAAAGTTGTCCACGTTTTCTGTGTACAAATTTACCACATTTTCCGAGGACGAAATGGCAATATATCCCTCTATTTCCAAGCACAAATTTTTAACATTTTTCAAATACAAAATTTTCCCATTTTAAAAACTTTCGTGCAATTTTTAAAAAATTTTAAAAAGATTTCTAAGTTACTTTACAAAATCGTCATTAGTAAATTTTAAAAAAATATTTTCCAGTGTCACTTTTTACGTTGTCATTGGTCAAAGTAATTTTTTTTTAAATTTAAGGAAAAGTCAGGGAAGTTGAAAATGAAATTTCTGGGGAGCCCTGTTATCTGTTGAAAAATATTATCGAAAGTTTTAAATTCATTGCCTGAAACTCTTTGAAAACATAATCTCAAAAACTGAATCGACCACTAGGATACCCTTGTAATTTAGAAAGGACATGTAGTTGGATGAACTTTGAGGAAAACAAAGATTTTCGAAAATAATTGTAAAAACATTTTTTATATTGCTTTTCTTGCTTTTCCTGAAAGTTATTTTTCTTCCCAAACTTCCATCCTTCGCTTTTGTTTCACTCAGGCCCTCTGAGAGGAATTATTTCTGGGGGTGCAATGTTTATTCCCAGACACATTTGAACACATTGCCAAAATTTTTTAAATAGAGCTTAAGAATTTTTTAATATTTGAATGAGTGCAACATTTTGAAAATTTATACATAAAAATTTGTCCAAAAAAATAAGTGTGGTAAATTGTCTACATTTTTCCTCAAAAAAAAACGTGGCAAATTTTGTAAATTTGTCCTCGACAAATGTTGAGCATTTTGAAACTTTTTACTTGGAAAAGGTTAAAACATTTACAATTTTTTTGCAAATTTGCATTCGGAAAAAAGGAAAAATGTTGAAAATTGTACAAGTTTATACTTGGAAAACGTTGAATATCTTGTAAATTTGTCCTCGAAAAATATTGAAAATTTTCAAAAAGTGCCCTCGAAAAATGTTAAACAATTTTGAAACTTTACTCGAAAAAATTTGCAACATTGTTCTTGGAAAAAGTTGACAATTTTACAAATTTTACTCAGAAAATCACGAGACTAAAAAGTCCTGAACGGCCGGGTACCCTGATCTACCCCGGGCCCGGAAGCTTTCTCTGCTCCCCCCTTTCCTTGAGCCTGGTTTCACTACCAGCACATTTATAGGTGATTTTTTTTTTGATAATTTCATTTTATTTTATTTTTGTCTGCTTGGCCCATGTACTTTGCGAGGATGATTCGAGAAAGACGCAAGAGCGATCCAGCTTCGCATCGTACGTCGTATTGCCAAAAGCTTATTCACTATCATCATATCGAAAGAGTTACATGCTATCACTACTACTAATATGAGATTTATTTTTATTCATATTTTTACATTAGTCAGTTTTTTATTTTTTTCTTATCGGAGGAAATTGCGCTTGCCCGAAAGCTCATCGTAGTAAGCACGAAGTAGGCGAGTGATATTGAAACTTGTCTTTTTTTATTTCAGCGTTTTATAAGATATATATGCTCTCTATTTTTCCTAGATTGTTATAAACCGTTTGGAAACCAATTTATGTCGTTGATGCGTCAATTAGTTGTCATCACACAAAAGTGAAATGAACCGCATAATATGGGTTTATGGATTTTGCTGTTTGAGGCAAGTGTTGATTCAGGTTTGTTCATGACGATTGATCTGCCGTAAAAACAATCATGTTATAAGTCTTTTATGGCAGAAGTCTGAACATTTCATTTTTAGTGGTTCTTGAAGTGAAATTCCTGCCTGGTAACTTTTTACGTTTGATATTTTTATACGCGAGAAATTGAAATTCTGCGCGTAGAAGTCATGTTACCTTTATGTACCACAGGACATTGATCATGAATGTATTTTTTATCTTGAAATGAAAGTAAAAATCGACAAAGTCATCGGATTCTGTTATCATTGAAGGCACTTTGAATTTGTGAAAACTGTGAGACGGCCCCGTCGGCGTCCAGGGTCGCCTCACATGACCTCGAGGTCAAATTCCCGTACCCTGTCTTACAAAAACTGGAAGCAAGTCCGTAATGTACAACATTTTCACAAAATATGTACAGATTTTTTTTAAAATTTTTGAAAACCTCCTTGCTTGCAGTTTTCTTTTTCAGGAAATATTTTCAACGAAATACGAATTGACAAGGATGAAATTTGTGCCAAGAATTTCGATCAGGGAAATTCAACGCAGTCGTGGCAATCCAAAATTAATACTTCTACAAGGTTAGCTCAGGGCCCATTTTCCGAGTAGAAATTTGCAAAAAATTTCCACATTTTCCATGTGCAAATTCCACCTTTTCTGAGTATTAATTTGCTAAATTTTCCACGTTTTCTGAGTACAAATTAGCAAAATTGTTCACGTTTTCCGTGTACAAATTTTTTAAAATTGTCTAGGTTTTCCAAGTACACTTTTTCCGAGCAAAAATTTCTAACATTTTCCGCCTACAAAATTTTCCCATTTTAAAAAATGTTCATGCAATTTTCAAAATTGTCGTCAGTAAATTTAAAATAATAGAACCCATTTTTCCAGTAGAAATTTGCAAAAATTTTCCACGTTTTCCGTATACAAATTTACACCCTTTCTGAGTATTAATTTGAAAATTTTTCTACGTTTTTCGAGTACCCCTTTTTCCGAGCCCAAATTTTTAACATCTTCCGAATACAAAATTTTTCCATTTTATAAACTTTTCATGCAACTTTTTTACATTTTTTAAAAAAATTGTGTAGTAAATTTAAAAAAAAATATTTTCCAGTGTCAATTTTTCACGTTGTCATTGGTAAGGGAATTTATTTTTTAAAACCTGGAAAAGTTAGGGAAGTTGAAAATATAATTAATATTGCCAGACATGGGTTAAGTGTGGCATACATGGTTCCAAATATGGCCATATCTGAAAATAGCCATATGAAGATTATTTAAACATGGTAAGATATGCCTTTATATATTGCCATATCTCCAAATCTGGCCATATCTGTGGTATTCTGGCCAATTTCTGGTCTGACCATATCTAGAAATCTGGAAAATTTCTGGCCATATTTCCAAATCTAAATAAATATGCCCATATTTCCAAATCTGGCCATATCTGAGGTATTCTGGCCAATTTCTAATCTGACCATATCTAGAAATCTGGAAAATTTCTGGCCATATTTCCAAATCTAAATAAATATGGCCATATTTCCAAATCTGGCCATATCTGAGGTATTCTGGCCAATTTCTGGTCTGACCATATCTACAATTCTGGAAAATTTCTGGCTATATTTCCAAATCTAAATAAATATGGCTATATTTCAAAATCTGGCCAATTTCTGGTCTGGCCATATTTTGAAAAAATTATATATGGTCATATCTATTTTTCCACCCAGGTGGTATTCATTAATTCATACACTGTAAGTATTCTCAAACTTAAGTTGATTTTGTGTTTGTTTTTAATTGCCATCTCATTTCGTTTAGATCTTAAAATATGGAAGCTTTATAGAATATTTTTTCAGAGTTTTATTTTCTAACATAGTTTATGTTTTTGCAAATGAAAATTTATAGCGATAGGTAGGTAAATTGTATTACAAAGGAGGGGAGGGAGGGAAATAAACCTGGAAGTTTTAATCATTTCATATCACGTAAGTATAATATTTTTTTGCCATTAAAGCTAAACGGATTTGCAGCTTAATTTCGATCGGCCTCGTTATTAAGTGTTGCTGCATGCCAAAAAAATCTGATTACGATTGGAGTGCAAAAATATGGGAGGATGACATGGATCCCACTCGTTACAATTCGCAGCATCCCGCTATCTCTAATCAATTTTTTCTTGTTTTTTTCCCCCCATCTAGTGCGAAGGCATCTTCAGTCCTCATCTACGGAATTGGGTTCTGGAAAAGTTCGTGAATCATGCAGCCATGATACTTAGGAAATACATGTTCATATCGAGCTTGGTTCGCTGGAAGCCCCTCGCTGTCGCGGTTGCTGGAAATGTCGCCTAATCCTGTTAGCAAACATATTGATTCTTCAGGACCCCCCCATCCCCCCCATATTCCCTTCTCATGTCCCGTCATCTGGTAAGGTTACTACGGCAACCGTTTAATTGTTTTGTATTTTTCGCGACCCGATCGCCACCTTAAATAGTTGGACCTGTCTGTTTCGTTTCCTAGACTCAAGAGCTGTTCCTGCATTGGGCAGAATCGACCGGAAGATCATCCGAGACGTTTCGCATCGCATCTTGCCCTTAACTGGAGCAGTTTTCTTCCTTGATTGACTTTTTATTGATCGACTCCTAGACGAGCCGCAACACAGCAAGCACGCTTCGACAAGTTTCCAATCTACTTCTTCCGGATTCGATTATCGGAATGGTTCGTAAATTTAATTGCCAATTTCTGTTTGATTTACTGCCGCTTCTGGCTCGCTGGAGCCCAAAATGTAGGTTCTGGGGATTCTGGATGCAACCCCCGAAACACCTGTCGGATGTAACGGTATGCGGCTTCTTTCTAAGATAAGTCCTCCTGAATATTTTGAAAATAGGCTGCTGATCGAGGATTGATGATATGGAAAAACTTGGGATTAGGAATGGGAATTGGGGGCATTTATGCAGTGCAACTAAGATTGTTGGAAAAAAAATTATACGCAGGAAAAAGCTGTATTTTTGAAGAAAACAAAAAAAGAAATAGCATGAACAGGGTTCCCCCAGACCTGAAAAACATGGAAAATTAAGTCAGGGAACTTGAAAATGACCTGGAAAAGTCATGGAAGAATGGTTTATTTTGAAAATGTCAGGGAAATTCAACGCAGTCATGGCAATCCACAATTAATATTTTGTACATGGTTAGCTCAGGAATCATTTTACGAGTAGAAATTGGCAAAATTTTCCACGTTTTCGGAGTACAGATTTGCAAAATTTTCCATGTTTTTCATGTACATATTTACACAATTGTCCACGTTTACTGAGTACAGATTTGCAAAATTTTCCACGTTTTCCATGCACAAATTTACACAATTTTCCACGTATTCCATGCACATATTTACACAATTTTCCACGTTTTCTGAGTATTAATTTGCAAATTTTTCCACGTTTTCCGATTGCTAATTAGCAGAATTGTCCACATTTTCCGTGCACAAATTTTCTAAATTCTCTAGGTTTTTCCGAATGCAAAATTTCCACATTTTCCGAGGACAAAATTGCAAAATTTCCCACTTTTTCCGAGCACAAATTTTTAAACATTTTCCGAATACATAATACTGTATTTCCATTTTAACAATTTTTTATGCAATTTTTTGAAATTGCATCAAATTGTCGTTAGTAAATTTTAAAAAAAATATTTTCCAGTGTCAATTCTGGAAAATATTTAAATTTTGCAAGTTGTCATTGGTTCAGGGATATTCTTTTAAAACCTGGAAAAGTCAAGGAAGTTGAAAATAACATTTCTGGGAGAGCCCTGTTATGGGTTGTAATTTGGAGCATTTATGCAGTGCAGCTACGATTGTTGGAAAAAAATGATACGGAGGAAAAAGCTGTATTTTTGAAGAAAAAAAAAGAAATAGCATGAACAGGGTTCTCCCAGACCTGAAAAACCTGGAAAAGTCAGGGAACTTGAAAATGACCTCTAAACGTCGGGGAAGAATGGTTTATTTTTGAAAAAGACATGGCGATCCAAAATTAATACTTGTACATGGTTAGCTCGGGGCCCATTTTCCGAGTAGAAATTTGGAAAATTTTCCACATTTCGGCCGAGTACAGATTTTCAAAATTTTCCATGTTTTCCTCGTATAAATTTACAAAATTATTCACGTTTTCTGTGAAGAAATTTGCAAACTTTTTCACGTTTTCCGAGTACAACTTTGCCAAATCATCCACGTTTTCCGTGTAGAAATTTTCAAAATTCTCTAGGTTTTCCGATTACATACTTTCCACGTTTTTTCGAGGACAAAATTTCAATATTTACCAAATACTGTTTATAACATTTTCGTGCAATTTTTGAAAAATAAAATAAAAATGTCCATGTTAATTTTAAAAATTGTCGTTAGTAAATTTTAAAAGAAATATTTACCAGTGTCAAATTTGCAAAATATGTCCGTGTTTTGCGTTGTCATTGGTCAGGGAAATTTTTTTTAAAACCTGGAAAAGTCAAGGAAGTTGAAAATAACATTTCAGGGGGAGCCCTGTTATGGGTTGTAATTGGGAGCATTTATGCAGTGCAGATACGATTGCTGGAAAATCAATTATACGGAGAAAAAGCTGTATTTTTGAGAAAAAAAAACAGGAAAATGCTTGAACCGAACTGTTAGACTTTGTTTGTGGAGTACACGAAGTTTTATCGATTTTTTTTTGTTTGGAAAACTCTTTTTTTTACGTGTTTGCCCTATTTGCGTTTTGTTTGTCTGCAAAATACCAACAAATATTGGGCGAATTTTAAGAATGAAAGAAACATTTTTTTAGACTGGAAATTGTGGAAAAATTATGGAGAATTTTAAGAATGAAAGATAATTTTTTTAGAAAAGAAATTGTTGAGAAATTATGGAGAATTTTAATAATGAAAGTTAATATTTTTAGAAAAGAAATGGTTGAGAAATTATGGAGAATTTTAAGAATGAAAGGTAATTTTTTTAGAAAAGAAATTGTGGAGAAATTATGAAGAATTTTAAGATTAAAAGGTAATTTTTTTTAAAAAGAAATTGTGGAAAAACTATGGAGAATTTTAAGAATGAAAGATAATTTTTTATGATAATTATTAGATGATTATTTGTTATTTTTGATGAAAATGTGAGGTATTAGAAATCACCGGTTTTAAAATTCGGGGATTAAGAACCACATTATTTTTAACATTGCTTATATTATGTTCTTCTAATTCTAATAATATGTATTATTTAAATCAAATTAAGGATTTTTTAAATAAAATAAAATGCCAGTTTTATTTATGTATTTTTTTGGAAAGCTCAAATAGAGGAGACACAATTTCTTAAAAAAATTAGAAAGATGCATGTATTTCGAAAAATTGTATTAAGACTTTTTTTGTTTGTTTTTTAAGTTGTATTTTACAAAAATTTAGAGAATGTTTTTAAATTAAAAGCTTTTTTGGCGAATTTTGGAGCTTTTGTTATTTTTGAAAATGTGAGGTATTAGAAACCACCGGTTTTAAAAACCGGGATTAGAAACCAAGTTATTCTTAACAATATTTCTTATAATATGTTCTTTTAATTCTAATAATATGTATTATTTGAGTCAAATTAAGTATTTTTTCAAAAAAAGAACTAAAATATGCCATAGTTCAATTTATATTTTATTTTGGAAAACGGAAATAGGTACTTTTGGAACAAATAGAGGAGACACACTCACTGTCTAAAAAAAAGCGAGAAAGATACAGTCAAACCTGGAAAAGTGACCACCTTTGAATGGTGACCACCTGTTTATGTTGACCACGTTTTAGTGTATTGTTTTTTCTAGTGTACATTTACTTCATAAAAATTTTCCGTATTGTGACCAGTGACCACCTGTCTATTGTGTACAGTGACCATCGTATGTTGTTTTTTTTTTGGCAATTTTTACATTGCCAATGTACCTTAAAAAGTGACCAGATAACGGATGAGTCACCTTACATATTGCTTTAACCCTTGGACATGATGATTCTGTACTTATTTGGGTTTTGTGGTTTTTTACTACGTTTTTTTACAGTCTACATGTATAAGCGCAGTGTACGTGTCCATTATTTTAATTAAATTCAGGCATTCTTTGTATAGTGACCACCTGTGTACAGTGACCAACATAGCATTAATTTTTTTGGTGGTCACTCTTAACAGGTTTTACTGAATTTTGAAAAAATGTTTTAAGGCTGCTTACTTTAAAATTAAAGACGGGATGCTTTTTAAACAGATGGTATCTTGTAATAAATGTTTGTGTAGAAACATTTTGTTATTCGTAAAATCGATAAGAGCTGTATTTTATTTTTGTGTGTGGGAGGAAAGGGAAATAGAGAATGACAAAGGACGCAAGGAATGGTCCGAATATCGAGATCGATAGTTTTTTTTTACCAATATTGATTTGTTTTGTGAAGCAGTTTTTCTTTTATCAAATTAATGCCCTGTATTATATATTTGGCAACAGAAAAACAACAACAAAACTACATATGTGAGGAAATATTTTAATAATTAATGTCCTTGGCGTGACCATCGTGATTGGCTACCAACTGCGACACGCTCTAGATTGTAGTTGTTCATTTGTCAGGGTACCCCCAGACCTGGAAATTTAACCTAAAGTCAGGGAACTTGAAAATGCTTGGAAAAGTCAGGGAAGAATGACTTATTTTAAAAAAGACAGGGAAATTCAACGGAGTCGAGTACAAATTTCCTGTTTTCCACGTTGTCCGAGGACAAAATTAGCAAAATTCTCCAGTTTTCAGAGTACAAATTTTGTAAAATTTTCCACATTTTCCGAAGACAAAAATGCATCATTTTCCACATTTACCGGGGACAAAAATGCAAAATACTTTCCACGTTTTCCGAGGACAAATTTGCAAAATACTTTCCACGTTTTTCGAGTACAAATTAGCAAAATTTTCCACATTTTCCGAGGACAAAAATGCAAAATTTTTTCACGTTTTCCGAGGACAAATTTTTAAAATTTTCCACATTTTTCGAAGACAAAAATGCAAATTTTTTCACGTTTTCCGAAGACAAAATTTGGCAAAATTCTGCACGTTTTCCGAGTACAAATTTGCAAAATTCTCCACGTTTTCCGAGTACAAATTTGCAACATTTTCCACATTTTCCGAGTACAAATTTGCAAAATTTTCCACGTTTTCCGACGACAATGTTGTAAAATTTACTGAATTCGAAATTGTTAAATTTTCATGCAAATTTTTAAAAAGTTTTCCACGTTTTCCGATTAAAAATTTGCAAAATTGTTCACATTTTCCTAGGACTAAAATTCAAAATTTTTCACGTTTTCCGAAGACAAAGTTGTAAAATTTTCTACATTTACCGAATACGAATCTGTCAAATTTTCATGCAAATTTTTTAAAAAATTTAACGTACATTTCTATGTTAATTTTCAAAATTTGTCATTAGTAAATTTTGCAAAATATTTTCCTTCGTTGATTTATGCACATTATGTCAATTTTTGACATTATCATTGGTCAGGGGAATTCTTAAAAACCTGGAAAAGTCAGGGGGAAGTTGAAAAGAAGGAAATTTCTTGGGGGAACCCTGTTTGTGTACATCGTTGTACGCGCAATATTGTAAATTGGTAAAGGTCAATTTATACCAAAGTCGAAATTTTGTGGTCAGAGACAAAAATTCTCGACTATAGTTTCTGCCGAATTTTTCTTTTACAAATTGCATAATTTCAACTCATTTAACGTTTAATTTTCAGGATGCCACGCGAAAATTCACCAAATCCCAATTGACAGGTACTAGTTACGGTTTACTGATCACTTTGTTAGCAAATTCTTGCAAGAATTTGACATTTTCTAATTAAAATTTTCAGAATTTCGCGAAGCTTTTCGCCTTTTTGACAAGGACGGCGATGGCTCCATCACCAAAGAAGAGCTCGGACGTGTCATGAGGAGCTTGGGTCAGTTTGCGTCCCAAGACGAATTGCAGCAGATGTTAGAAGAAATTGATATCGATGGTAACGCAGAAAAATAACTTCTTTTCAGTAACCATATTCAGGGCTGCTACCGACCTGAGAAATCAGGGAGAATCAGGGAAAGTCAGGGAAAATCACTGATTTTAGCGATTTGTCAGGAAAATCAATAGTAAGGCAGCAGATAAAAGATAAAGGGTGCTACTAAGGTCCGGTTGCACCAACAGAGGTTAAATTGAAAGATTTGCCAACCTTAGGCTGAAGATTAACCTCCGTTTTAACCTGCAGGTTACACGTCTGCATTGTACCAACTAACCCTTGGTGAAATGTACCAAGGGTTAAAAAACCCACGTTTAACCTGCAAAATCTTAAAGTAGGTCGTG
>JAQGBX010004323.1:0-15562 GCA_034698745.1 Megaphyllum sjaelandicum | reverse complement strand
GGCTCTAAATTTCTCGAGTTTGGTCTTATTCGATTCGTCTATCAGGGTGGCCACAAAATTTTCGTTTTTAATTTCCTTGACTTTTCTCTGACTAAAATCCAAAATTCTCTGACCAAAACTTACTCGTTAATGCATAGCAATTTTTTTGTCATAATGAAAAATAAAATAACAATTGCAATGAAAAGCTTGGCAAAACAATAGATTTTGTTATAAGTCTAGCTGAAGAGGATTGGCGGTATTATCAATGCAACAATTAATGGCCATGCGTCATTATGGTATCTTTGGTTCCTGAGCTTTTCTCAGACGTTATCGGGAAACAGGCCACACTTGCGTACATTCGAACCATTACGTTAGGCTAACTATGCAAACCCCCTTTTACACCCCCCCTCCATTCCTCCCTCAACTGTCGTGGACCATAGGGTGTTTTTACATTTCGAAATACAATCATTTTTTTGTAGGATGAATACAATCGAAAAATTTACCGGATAACTCCGATGTACAGGTAACTTACCCGGGAGCAACTATTTCACTACTGGTTAATTCCTCGCCAAGGGTAAAAATGCGTGAAAATTAAACGCTTGCCTCGCTTAAATTTAGAGAGAAAGTTGCGTCCTTCAACCTTTGGAACAATTAATTCTTAAAAAGAAAAAAAAAAGCGCGCAAAAGATTTTGATTTCACTAATAATATCGTAGTAATTAGACCTTTCAACAGTGTCCGCTCTACCTAATGCAAGGACGATCGGGGTCAAAAGCACAGTGTCAAAAGTCGACCAATAAAATCAGAATATATTAAAGGAGCGCGGAGGAGCTAATGGGGGAGTCGGTCATCCTGTTGGAAGGGACCTGCTCAGGGCGACACTGACTCCCTTTCGGTTCTCGTTAGTCTATTAGGTATTGACTTAGATTAGAGGTTAGGATCCTCGTCTTGCATTCGTTAGACCTAGGTTCGATTCCAGGGTTGGCTATCCTCGATTGTGGTTTTTCATGGTTTCTCACAATTCCTCCAGGCGAATGCTGGGATAGTTCCTATATTAAATCGGCAATGACCGTCTTCCCATCCTCAAATTAAAAGTCCTGGTAATTGCTGGAGAATTAATTAAGTTGTGATATTGGGGTCCATCATGACCAGACTGCTTATAGTCTGACTTAAATTGTAAAAAAAGCAAAGGCTAAGCCTTACATTTTTTTTGGTCCGAAAACGAAATGTTTACCGGTTTTATTGATTTTTTATAGATTTTTTCGGAGAACATTTTGCTTTAGGCCAAAAAAAAAAAAAAAAAGTAAGGTTATACCCTTTGCTTTTTTTTGGTCCTAAAAAAAATGTTTTCCGATATTTTTGATTTTGGGCTCGTTCGATTCATCTCGACGAGAGAAATCCGTAAAACGTTGAAAAAACTACGTAAAACGAATTTAAGGGGTCGAAAAATGATTTTATATAAGTATTATACAGTGTGCTGCAAAAGTCCTCCATTGCTTCATTGCTTAGCATGTATTATACATAGGCTATGTTTTGAATGCATTTTTAGTAACTTTGAAATGCATTCTCGACCTCGTAAACTCGTTTTTCGCCGTTTTTAGAATCTCAGCATCGAGACGAATCGAACGAGCCTACAATCGAGCAATTTGGAGGATATCATTTTTCCGGTCAAAAACGAAAAAAAGCAAAGGTCGTAAAAAAAATGTTTACCGATTTTTTTGATTTTGAGCTCGTTCGATTCGTCTCAACGAGAGAAATCCGTAAAACGTCGAAAAAACGACGTAAAACGAGTTTAAGGGGTCGAAAAAAAGATTTTGAAATCGTATTTTTCCTAAATTGAAAATCCTTTTACGGTACTTTAAACTCATTTTACGCCATTTTTTCAAACTCTTTCGGTACATTGGCGTCGAGACGAATCGATCGAGCCTTAAATCGATTAAATCGGACAAAATTTGATTTATAATTTCCAATTTTCTTGATTTTGGCCTCATTCGATTCCTTTCATCGCCTGGATGGCAAATAACGTTAAAAAGACGACGAAAAACGAGTTTAATTGGTCGAAAATGCCTTTTAAATTAAAATAGAATGTATTAACCTTTGAATACCTGCTGTTCAAGAGCTGTGCACATGCTGTACAATGACTTAAAAATACCGCCTTATGAAACCATTCGTGAATATTTGCAAAGCCCTTGAAATCACTTCATAAGATTACGGCTCTTTAGCTAAGGACGTATTTATTATTAACCAAACAACGACCACATTCAATTTTATAGTGCTGCAAAAATTCTCCCCTCGATTACTTTATTGCTTAGCATATAATATACAGAGAGCATGCTTTGTGGTTAGCTGTGGGTTTGGCCCCTATGTTACCAAAAGGTTAGACTGTGCCCACCAGAGCGACGTCCTTTCTTGGTGGAATCTGAAAATTGCTGGAAAGGTGCCTTTTCCGAGTCGAGCATAAGGCATCACATGTGGTGCTGACAGTGAAAGACAGCTGTCATTTGATTTCTCGACATAATTGTAGCATACTGACAAAATAGTTATTTCACATTTTGTACTTATATTTTCAATCTTCCACTTAATCATCAATTAGTCTTAAAATCGGACACCTTGTAACATCGTAATAATCTTTCATAATATATTTATTTCAGATGTTCACGGAGCAATCTATGCCAAAAGTTGAAATTTTATTACATTTAATGTAACTTATGCAAAATAAAGTATCGGATAAAACTATTGCAATGTGTTGAAGAGAACTTAACTTCTAAGAGGTGTTTGATGCGCAGCATTTGGGACAGATTGTTGAATGGGGAAAATAAATTTGATAGTAGTTTTACTCGAAAAGTTTAAGCCTAATTTTTGGAATTAATTATAATTCTTCATAAGAATAACACACATACAAAAAACTATAGGGGTCATGGTTGCGATGCTCGAAGCAGATGATGTAATGTTTCGTATAGTCGTCATGTTGTGAGCTTCGCAGCACTTGTTCGCAGTGAGTGGGTTCGAATCCTGCATATGGCTTCCTCGATCTTCTTCAGATCTCCTGAGTCTGTAAAATATGGTAAAAGGGTGTGGATTGAGGAGATCCGGGAAGGTACCTAACTCCTTGCACAAAACTAATACCACAATTTTCTTCTTAACTGTGAAAAATAGATAAATCATTTACATGTAATATGATCTAAGAAGGGAGGAAAAAGGAAGGTGGAAAGGTACATTTTAGGCCACCGTATTTTTGGGCTTTCATTTGGTTCATCGTGGACATAAATTCAAAATCATGACAAGCAACTGCTTAATTCGCTATTAATCGAGTTTTTCTGATTTTAAACGTTTGGTATTTTAAATAAAAACAGAATCTTACGACTTATACTGTACCTCGACGATCTTTTCTAGTTTCGATCTCCGCCATGTTGATTCAGCTGTCAGGTTGGCGCAGGTGCTATGGAAATTGCAAAACATTAAATTATTAAAAAAAAACGATTAGTACTTTCACTTACAGCTAAAACAAACTTGGTTATATCTCTCGAAATTCCGCCATCTTCTGGTCATAGGAATATAATACACTGTACAGCAAAATCAAAAACACAGCATATATAAAGGTCAAAAATTCGAAAATTCGATCTGCGCCATTATTTTTTTACTACCCAGAAGGCATTGCTGTAAAACAAAAGGTCATTTTTCCCAGAATTAAATAATTGCTGTGAACCCTGAAAGCGCCTCCCTCTAGGTATTTTAAAATCAAACTTTACATTTTAAAAGCTACGGCGCTTTTGCAAATGACTACGTCGCGTCGGATGTATGATTGATGTCGGATGTCGGACTATTTTTTACTACCCAGAATGCATTTCTGTAAAACATTTGGGGTCATTTTCTTAGTATTGAATAGGTGTTATCAACCCTGAAAGCGCTTACTTTTAAAGGCATTTTTCAACTCATTAGCTACGGCGCTTTTGCAAATGATTACGTCGAGTCAGAGTATTTATTTGGAATATCTAACCTAGCCAGCAGCTCTTTCATTTCAAGCTTTCATGGTCGCGAATTGTCAGTTTGTATATTTACAAAATTACTTTTTCGACGTTTAGTTAACAAAAATGCACCTTAGGCACCTGTTAAATTCAATTAAATTCGGATTCCCCCTTGAAGTTTTTCGCTCCAATGTTGGAATGTCCATACAAAGCAGACGACATGTAATTTTTGCGGCAAAAAGGAACTGCAGCTCCACACGCGCAACTGTTTTTCGACGAAAAGTTAACGTAAAACCATTCGGAAAACTATACGTGGAATCGCACTGGTTACCCGTTCAGGTAAGGCACTCAGAAATTCCGGAAAACTGCGTGGAATTTTGTGTCAATGCTGAATCCGTGGAAAAAATTCCTTCATGGAATTTGTCGGGATTCGATTTCGGCTTGACATTTCATACCGAACTGAATGAAAACAACACAACTAACGTCCACATTAAAAATGATGCCAAATTAAAGGACAACTTAAGCTTGCACAATCCTTGCTTGTACATAGACGTTCCTGTGCAGTTTGACATTTATGTGCAAAGTTTTTCCAATCAAGACGTCACCCTATCAAATCTAGAAAGCTCGAACATTGACTGTTGCATTCAGTATGGACAGTTGATAACGAGAAATATCAAGTGCGAACATTTGAATATCAGGTCGACGGCAGGTGACGTCCACTGCAAAGGATCAGTGATGGGGACAGTGAACATAAAGACAGAGGGCAAGGGCTGCATTCGAGCTGACCGGTTGCAAGGATCAGTAGTTTGCTTGCGGTCAGACGAGGGTGAGATCAACGTGAATGCAATCTATGCGGAAAACAGTAGAATTTCTAGCAGCAGGGCCTTCGTATCGCTGGCCAATCTTCACGGCAAAAGCAGGGTCTCGATTCATCATGGAGACCTTTTGATAGGTAAGATGGATAATCATAAATCGGAAAATTCAGTAAACTAGCTCTTCGAAGAACTTCATGTTGATCCAGGCCTGTGCCAATCATTGTGCGATAAAACAAATCCTGTAAATAATTTGGAAAAACTATTTTTTTTTTAAAATTTTGCTGCATTTACTCCTCACAGTTGTTCAAGAAAAATTAAATATCATGCAGAAATGACAATTTCTAGGTTATTACAGCAAAAAGCTTGCATGACAATAAAGATTCTTCAGATTTAAAACTAATCTGAATTTTTTGATATAGTTGGATTAGATGGAGGTCTCTCAGCAACAGTCAGTCGTGGAAATGCTGATGTTAAAATATCTCGATTGCTGCCAAACGCTCACGCAGCTGTTATCGCTAACGATGGTAACATTTTTTTGAAGCTGGCAGACGATTTGGTGGCTCTGTTGAGATTGGAAGGAAAAGATGTTGAAATTGAAGATGTCATACAGGGAACAGAGATAACGGAGTCTGATGGTGATGCCATCATATATGAAGGTGGGTCCTTTTTATGATCCTTGGGAATTCCATGTTCAAAGCATACTTAATTTTTTTTTAAAAAAACTGTCACCAAATTAACTAATTTGTTTGAATAATTAAAGTTTTTAAAATATGATTTTAATGCAGCATGAATGCTTGCCAATTCATGATCATTCATGTCAACTCAATATCTAGATAAACAGAACCTCACTGCATTTTTTCATGTTGAATCTAACCAATCTTTATATTTTGTTTTAGGATATTTAAATACTGCAGAATTTAACAAAGCTCCATTAATCACCGCTATAGCTCCAATGGGTAAAGTCACTATTGAAATGCAGAATTGGCTGCCTAAGTTAAACCTGGATTAATTTTTCATTTCAACATTTTTAATTGAACGGTTTTTAAATATCCTTTTCAAAATGTACCCAAACATCATTATATTATGATTGTTTTCAATAATAAATTGAGTTGTACATTTCCAAGTCCAGTTAATTCTAAAGATTAAGGTAAACCATTTGTACTTGATCAGGATTAACTTTGCACTCTTTTACTCAGTTTAAGTTCGGCAATGAAATTCAAAAATTCTCTCAACACTATAAATACAGTAAGTAGTAACAAATTTACTTTCAAAAATGCGTTAGTTTGGATGATCAGAAATCATAGAATATCCCTGCGGGGTGTATCTGTCGAAGGTGAATCATCGATCATTTGCAATTCCTTTAAACCCTAGAAATTACAAAAGGAACATTTAAATAGACAACATTTTCAAATTTTTTCAAATAATAATAACATTTTCAAATAATTTACCTCAAGAACAATTTTTATGTTAGCTTTAACTTTAGCAGAATCTTTAGTCAGTGAATTTGCAACTTTCTCCAGCATTGCTGTCCTCTTTTGAATGAAGTCTAAGGCCTCTGCCAATGTTAATTCCAGAAAAAATCCAAAGCCAACTTTAACGAAAATTTTTTGCGCATCTGGTCTGAAAATTTTTAAATCATAGTTAGTTGCAGTATTTTACAAATATTTGGTTTTGCATAAAATTCAAAATCTGTTCCTTTTAGTCATGTTGCGACGCACATCACTTGTTTCATCTTTTTAAGGGACACTGTCGCGCACCAGATGAACCACTCACATCACAAATAGCAATTTATGAATAGCATATCTCATATGCAACACAACACCCTGGAAAGGAACTTTATATAGTTACGTGAGTTACAAACATTTTGGCATTGACATAGAAATTGCAGCCCAAATCAACTTTCGTTTTGATCTGCTTTTCTGTTAACTTCGACATCTGTAAATTAACAAAGAATTTTATTTGAGAATTATATACATGCATGTACTGTATACGCACAAATAAGAAAAACGATACATATATACGATTGTAGGCCTACGCTTATTATTAGAACAATTACCTGAAGTCGTTCAATAGTTATCTTTAATTGAAGGTATTCGGCGATTTCAGCATAGATTTTATCTCGTTGTTCGTGAATTTTCCTGTTAAAAAACCCGTCGGTGCATAAAACAAAACCATTTACCTGAAGGTGCACATGTCATGTACAGTACATGTCCAAATCCTGCTGTAACTCAGGGCTCACAGCTATTTTTATAAAAATTAATGAACATACCTTAGGTTTCCCTTTAGTGTATCGTTAAGAAAGCTTTCATACTTGAGAACTTTCTCAGTAATTTCATAATCTTCGCTCATTTTTTCTCCGAAACAGCTGATTGTATAGGAGAATTTCAACAGTTGCGCCAAATGTCAACCATTTTGTGTTTAGTCTAGGAACGTGTTTTTGGATGACGTCACGAATTGTTTGAGTGCATTGTGGGAAATTACCGGAAAAGGTGTTTTATTTTGGAGTTTGGGCACAGTATGTTTGGGGCGTTTGTTTTGGTTCTGCTCTTGGCGTATTGTGTTTTAGTTCCTAATTTTATTTTATAAAAATAGTTGTGCAATAGTGTTATTTCTATTTTAATACGATTGCATATTTTTAAAGCGATTTTGAATGGCTAGTCTTTTAGTATACCGATTTTACTTGCTCTGTGATATCCAGCTGCTGTGATCCTTATCTTGCATGCAATTTTAAGTTTTTTAAATTACAAAAGAATTTGTCGCGATGGCACAGTACGACGTTAATCAAGGAATTCATAATGCGACGCAAGTTATTCGGATTGTTGATAAAGAAGACAATGAAAACTATACGGTAAGCAACCGACAGCAAAGCCAGCTGTCAAGCGTGGAGATATATATAGCACCTAGCTTAAATTCCATCACTTTTACATGAATCCAATTTACTGAAATTTATTTTATTAGGTTTATGTAGTGAAAGTCACCCTTGGGAGATACTCTTGGACAGTTAGACGTCGTTATAGAGATTTTGCAGATTTAAATAAACAGGTAAATGCATATTATGCGACACATTTAAATGTGTATGTATACATATATTGCAACCCATATGACTTATTTTGCAGCTATTGCTGTTTCTGCCAATTGTGATCGAAACATACTTGTAGAGCTGCTGAATAAATAATATATTGGGCGTGAAATCAAAAAGTCTTGCTATGAATTGCAATATATCATCATGAATATGCAGGCACAAACTATTTTCCATTTACTTAGATATTAGCTGTCAGTCGAATCCCTGAGTTTTGGAAATTATCTAAGATGCTGCCATATGCACCTACACCTGTGGTAAAAATGTTTTGACCATGTTTCATCTAGGTTTCAGACATTTGTTGTTTGGTGCACATGAAAGTATCTTTTATTTTGTTTCATATACCAATTCTTTTCTCTTTTGCAATTTTTTCTAAATAAACCAGTGGGTATAACATTTTTGTAAGGTTAGATAAATTGTAAATTAAAAAAATTCTCATTTTCCGATTAAAAATGCTAACAAATTAAAGTAAACTTCAGCATTATCTTTGCTGCCTCCATGATTGATTTTTTTTCTGAAGCTTTAGGAAAAATACTATTTTGCAAATGACACATTTATAGAGACTGACAAATTGAAAATTACAAATATTTCTTCTTTAAATTCAGCTAGTGAAATCGTGGAAATTGGATAAATCTTTGCTGCCGCCCAAGAAAATCTTTGGCAATCAAAGTGATACTTTTATACAGAAAAGAAAGAATGAACTGGAATTTTATTTACAAACGGTTCTGCGATTGTTGCCTAAAGTACCACCACCTATGGCGTATTTTTTACAATTTCATCATTTTGTGAGTTATTTTTTACAGTTATTTAATTTACGTTAATAGATGTTTTGCTTGCATGTGATCTGGCAAGTTAAGCTGAAAAATGATTAGATTATGGCTGAAATTTAATCTGGTTTATTTTCTTTAACAAGGGAATTGTATTTACTTTGAAGAGGGTGATAAACCTTGTTGTCTGTAATGCTAGAAATTTCTGTTCTAACCATTGTATTAAATAACCCTTTATTTTAAGAACTATTTTCATTTAATTAATAAAAGCAGAAGCCCAACATAGGCATCATTCATTGGCATAAAGCCTTATAGTCGTTAAATTCCTTAATAGATCAAAGACTAATAAAGCAAATGTTCTGCTTTAGGAAATCCATGGAATACTTCAGTCTTTATCATCCAGCTTATTTTTTTCTGGTAAGCTTCACCATTGTTGTATTTAAAATGTTATTACCTAAAAAGGCAGAATCATAACTCCTTAAACATACTGTACATGCTAAAGTGTGTTAGTTGTTATATATTTGCTCGTAAGTTATAATTACATGCATTTTGATTTTTATATTCACAAATTCTACAAGTTTGGATTATTTTTTTTAAATTAGGAGATGCAATTTTAGACTCCAAAGATCCATACCCATTAAATCCACTTGTACTTCATGCCTTAAGTGAGAGATTAAAACTTCCAGAACCTCCTTGTGGTAGGTATACATAGTTGAATACTTTTATAAATTTAATTACAGCACCAAGGATTAACAAAAAATTCTCCTGAAGATTCCGAAGATACGAGTCAGGATTTGGGCCACTTTTTAGATTTTATTTCTCGCCTCGAAGATGCCACCATAACAGGAAATTCCTATTCGATTTTAACCAGCAATATTGTACCTAATCAGCTGGGATTTGATTTGCTCCATTTTAAACACTTAAGGCATTTAAAGGTGAGAATGAGGCTTCTTAAATTTCATAGTGATGGGAACACTGAATGAATTTGTAACATTGAAAAAAAGTTGCTTTGCAGATAGAATGTTATTCACCTTTAAATATTACTGGCCTGGATGCCATCCGAAAAACGCTTATTTCTTTGAAAATAATCAGTTCCATCTCTGCTTTGAAGGCGAGTAAAATCTATTGAATTAGAATTGACAATTGATTTTATATATTTAGCTAACCTTCAAATTTCAAGTAAAATCTATTGAATTAGAATTGACAACAGATTTTATATATTTAGGATTTTTTACTCTGTGATGTATTGCATTCGGACTCTAGCAATGAACTGGGTTCAAGTCTTAGATGGTTGCAGCTAACGAATGCAGATTTTAGTCATAATAGCATCATGGCAATTGATGGCTCTATCGTAAGTGAATTTTCGAAATGTTGTAATTTAATCTCCTTACCCTTCGTAAATAAACTACATTCTGCTTAGTTTTCAAATAATAAAGGAATAGCACTCTTGTCTGAAATATTCCATTTAAATTGGTTATGATGAATTTATGGTTTTCCTTAGCTATAATTTTCCTAATGGTTTAAAGGAAATATTTCGGGAACCCTACAAATTTGAACAACCAGTGTGAGCCCGTCCAAGTCTCCGAACAACTGTGTACAATAGTGAAAGAAAATAAAACAAACTATCGTGAAATTGTATGCATTGATGACAAGATTAATGCTTGGATGGGAAACCACTAGCTTAATTTCATTTAAGGTTATGATTTGCGGGATTAATTCCATGACCAGGATTATGCTTGTGGTTTTTCCACTTGATTCGTAGTGAAAATCTGCTTTCTTCAAAAAGGCAAATTGCTATTTTTTGTTTGTCTGGGATATGATTCATTCACATTTAGCAATACTTTTTTAGAGACTTCTGAAATGTGTGGAAGTGCTGGATCTCAGTCACAACCACATCAGTGAAATCTGCTACTTGGAATCACTTCCTGCATTGCAGCATTTGAATCTCTCCTACAATCGTTTCTCCCGGCTGGATTCGCTCCACACTTGCCTGGGCCAAATTGTGACTTTACGGTTGACGGACAACAACATCGCACAGTTGGAAGGCTTTGCAAAGCTGTACTCATTAGTGACGCTGGATCTTACCTCCAACAAGATTTCGCATATTTCTGAAGTGATGCACTTAAGTCGACTGCCCTGCTTAGAGAATTTGACCCTGGTGGCAAACCAAGTTACCATTACCATTGATTATAGGACTCGCATATTTGAATTATTTGAATCAAGAGCATCAGAGGTAAAAACGTTATTTATTGTTTCACTGGTAAAGATCTTGGGTAATCTTGAATCTAGGAAGTGTATTGTTTCATTCTTAATTAAGAATACTAAATTTAAGACTAGCCAACTAATCCCCAGGGTTTGTATTTTTTTTCTATTTTTAATGTAAATACTCATTTTGATTTTTTGTTCTGTTGGTGTTTTCTCTTAGATATGCTTGGATAATGAACAAGCTACTGCTAAAGAGCTTGGAACTGTTGCCATTCGCCTAGCACTGCGTCGAGGACGTGAAAGCGTGCAAAGCCAGGCACAGTCAAAAGCAAACAGATGTTCGACGCCAGAGTCTCAAACAGAGAGTGCCTCATCAAGTAATAGTGAGGTGAAATAAATGTTTCATAAGATGAGAGAAATTTAATTTTTTAGGTTCCACACTGTCTGCCAGCCAGAATATATATATATAAATTCAGTAATTTTATATGAAATCGACAGATAGTGTGGAACCTAGATAAGGTTATGGAATTAAGAAATAATTACTATAATGTAAGGCACTACCTTTCATTCCTATACCTTAGCATTCATTGATGCAGCGTTGTTTTCTTGATAGGTTCAACAAAACGAAGAGTGCACAGCAAGTTTAGCAGATGCTGTGAAGAACGTTGACCTATGATGATGTGTAAGTGAACCCCGTTTTACTTGTCTTGCATGTCATATCATGATTCTGCAACAATTACTTTTACCCATTTCTTTTCGAATGTAGTCGTTTTTTGATATCGTTAGTCACCACTGATGAGAGCACATAATACCATTTCATATACTTCATAGTTATCATTTGTCATTTTTTTTTTTTTTTGCTTTTGTGCATTTTAAAAGAATCCAGACCATGTTTCAAAAATTCATTTTTGTATTATCTCAATTTACCCTTCCCAAAGTAAGCTAATGCAGTGTTTTAAATCGGACAAATGGTTTCACTACTTTTGGGCCAAATACTATTGGGGACTTATTTATAACTGAAAATTACTTTTATTCTAGTAAATTTGGCACCCATACAAAAATATCAATTTTTGACAGACGTGAAATTATTCACTTGAGCACATAATAATGTTGAGGAACAAATGGCATTTTCACAATTTCGGCATCCTGCAGCTTTTTGCGTACTTCCAATTTGACTTTGGTTCCGATCTGTAAGTGATAGCCACATTAGTATCTGGTTGTAAAAATACTCTTGAGCAACAGTTAACATACCTTGGAATGAGCCGTTTGAACATATCCCATTGCAATGTTGTACTTTAGAGTAGGTGATGGACAACCGCTGGTCACTTCACCCAAGTTTTTTCCACTTTCGTCTAGAATCGGAGTGTGGCCTGTTTTTGAAAAGCGAATAATTTGATGATGGAACAATGATAGAACTAAAGGTAATCATGTTTTATGAAACTAACTTCTTGCTGGTGCGCCATGAGATATTAATCCAATCCGTCGTTTGCTTGGCTTCTCTTTCAGCTGTTTTAAAATGATTTCCGCTCCAGGGAAGTCTGCCGTTTCTCGGCGCCTTTTACCTGTTGAGGATTCAGAGGCAGTATTTTATTGGGAGTACAAGAGCGCTGAGTGCAAAACGGGCCTTCCAGAAGAGACATTCACGAGAATCGTATCTTTTAACTTTTGTCTGCTTTTACTTAGAATATCCCATGCTTTATTCCCCAATTTTTTATCGATTTTTTGAATTTGAAATCCAATTCATTTCATGTTTTATGAAATTTTACATTTTTTAAAAATATTTTTTATGTTAAATTTTCTTGATTCATTGTCGGCACAACCGTTCCCTGTTACTTTTTATCAATAAATTGCATTCCTTTTTAGGGTCTGTTTATTTTTCCAAGCTTCAATTCAAAATTCTTTAGTACTCTCTTCATTGTCCTTCCATGCCTTCAAGACAAATAAGTCTTGGGCGCCCTCAGTAATTCTCTTACAATTTTAATATTATCACTAAGTTGGTATAATGCAGACATAAATACTTTTCTCTGTCAATTTGCTTGTCTGCTAGTATCTGATTTATAGGAACACCAATGGCAAACGTTTTTTTATGGAAGGCCCTTAATGCAAATGATTATCCCAAAATTATCTCTTGGAGTCGTATGAAGATGGATAACTGGAGATGTTACCAAGGCAGGAGGATCAACAGAGCGGTAGCATTTGTTATGAGTTGCTCTGTGCATTTGTGTGACCACTCTACGAGTTCAAATATGAGTGTGAAGTAGCAGATAAATGTACTTGCCAATAAGCCACGCCAAAGCTGCATCTATTGGAGTAGTGGTCTCGTCAATGTCATTGCCATAGAGACACAGCCCAGCTTCCAGGCGTAAACTGTCTCTTGCACCCAGACCAGCCAATCGCACGGAATCTTCTTTGGAACCCAATACAACTTCTAGTATCTCGCTAGCTTTGTTTTTTGGTACTGACACCTTCAGGGCGAAAGAATGCCAAAGTTGCATGTGTGTCAGTCATGTGCTCAGAAACAACTCGGTGAAATACTACTATGTGGGTACCTACCTCAACGCCATCCTCTCCTGTGTACCCGCAACGTGTAATTCGACACTGTGGCACGCCAGCAAGAGTTCCTTCAGTGCTTGTCATGAATCCTAAACGCCCTAGATCCACATCTGTTAAGGGCTGAAGAACTTTGTGCATGCCGGGACCTGCAATTAAGTGACGACATAATAAAACGTTGAAACCGAAAAGGATTGCACTGGTTTCACAGCATTCTGAAGAGTTCTGCTGTATTTCTGAAGACTCCTCTGCAAAATTCCTGAACTCCAAATGAATGACTGTACCTTGGATGGCTACTAAGGCACGATCTTCAATGACCTCTAATTGTGCATCGCCGCCTTTGGAACGGAATTCATTCAGCTTTTTCTGGGAAAAAAATCGGAAGATTGAGAGGATTGTATCGGTGATGCACGAGTAGGCCTATCTCCAAAAATTTATCCCATTTGGTAACCAAATGATTGTAATGCGCTTATGGTGCTGTGTATCTCTGGCTTCATTCGTCAAAATTACAGCCGAACAGGGATTCGCCTATTCCGTTCAGAAATTTACAGTACAGTGGTAATTCTCTAAAAAACTAATGGAAAAAGGGATGCCACAGCCACCTTAATTTATATGGAAATAATTCTATTGTGAAATCTCGGAATTTTATGCAAAATTTCTGCAGAAATGTTCACGTCGCCAATAAGGAAGAAGATATGGAAATTAAGAAGTTAATGGAAAGTTAAGAGATCAGTAACTCACCTGGACATGTTGAAGATCTTTATCCCTGCATCCTGCATTTGAGACGACGTACAAATAGTGAGGAGTCTTGGTGACTATCAGATCATCGATAATGCCGCCATTTGGAGTGGTGTAAACTGTCAGTGTCCCTTGACCATCAGTCAGCCCTTGAACGTCCGCCACTACGAGGCTTTCCATGAAGCGCACACGATCGGCACCATGAATCTTGGATTGCAGCATGTGAGACACGTCAAATGCACCCACATGTTCGCGAGTGTGCACGTGCGAGGCAGTAATGCTCTCAGTGCCATATTGCACAGGCATTAGGTAGCCAGCGAAGGGAACCATTTTACCGCCATGTTTCACATGGAAGTCATAAAGACACGTACGCTGCACTTCATCCTAAGACAAAAGTCGAGAAATGGGTGTTATTGCGCAGTATGTGTCTGCAATGGTAATTCTTTCGATGTAATGTACATAGAACAGTTACGTTATGCATGCATGCTTGGGCAACCAAGGCAAGATAAATTTGGCTATTTTTAAATTTATTATGCTGTGTAAAATATGGTAATATCTATATGTGATAACTTTCGAAAAATTTACCATTGCTTAAGATATCATCTCCTGAAATGGGGAAATGAACATTTGTATATAAATAGTGTATTTATTTCATTATCTGAACTGAACATTGCATATTAAATATACCAGTGTTAAATTATAGGGAGTTTATTTTTCCAACAGACTTCTTAAAATTTATAGCCATTTCTTTCTGTATAAACGTTCGTAGCTCTGTATATTTTTATTTTGCGTTTACAAGACTCAACTAGAATTAATTTGTTTGCTCGGCGTTTCGAGTACATTAAGAATTAAATGCCTTCGACAGGAACATGCTTCTGATAAAGACATATTTTTAATGTGGCAACATGGAGCAAAAAAAATTAATTTTTTACTGGTTGAGGAACATTGAAGTCTCGATCTTCAAATAATTTTCCATCATTTCCACGTTGATATTACTTAAATTTTTTTTGCATAGTTTACAAATCCAACTGGATCTGTAAAGGTTATGAACATAATTCGATTCGAGAATTTTTTGAAAATATAATGGATGTAACGGGTTATTTTATTAAATAGTATACTGCATTTAACAGCATTTGAGCATTTTCTATGTAATTATTAATTTCATAAGTTTTTAGTTTGTTTATTTATAGACACCCTGTACTTGGAGATGCCCCGGGTTTTAAAAGCACCCTGTACAAAGTCCCAGCTTGCATTTCGAATACATGTATAGGTACCACTTTAGTGACCCCTCTTAAAAAATGTTATGGACTCTTCCTTTGTAAAATTCTAGCACTTTTTTAGGCAAAGGATTAGGAAAAAAGGAGGCCTCGATATTTCGCTAGAAATGCGTGCACTTACAGGTGTGGTTGAGTAGGTCCTGTAGCCGATCGATTTACTCTTAATTTTCGCGTTTTTGCAAATGCGCG
>JAQGBX010004322.1:0-15569 GCA_034698745.1 Megaphyllum sjaelandicum | reverse complement strand
TTGATTCTTATCTGGAAAGTAAACTTTTTCATGAAGAATGGAATATTGTAACTGAAGTATGGCTGGATGTTGGGGGGGGAGGGAACAAAACACGAAACGATGCGAATTATTCTACGAGAATTGACAATTTATTTTTAAATTCTAACATTCTTATTATTGAAAAGTTTTTCAGATTAGTTTTGTAATTCTTATTTTAACGAATTTTTCAGGAGATCAATTTTTTTAAATTACATCTACAATACTTTTTTTTTATAAAAATTGGAAAATAAAACACTTTAAGGCAGATGATAGTGTTTTTAAAATCATACAATTGTAATAACCAAAAAATTCATACACACACAAATTATTCAAAAGTATAGCCACAATATGATTTGAAAAAAAAAATGATTTTTATAAACTGTGTAAGAAAATACTATGAAAAACATAAGAAAATAAAACATATTTTTTTAAAATAATAAGATGGAGACATTTTTTATTAGAAAACAGCTACACTTTTTGAAGAAAAATTTCAATTTTTTTCCACAGTGTGAGTTTTTCTTAGAAAAACTTGTTGCGCAAAATTCTACTGAGTAATTGCCATACTCGTTAAATTTTGAAATTTCTGGGCATTCCTAAAATATTGTCATAAGTGTTTTAAAAGTAAAAATAATTTCGAAACTTGCCTGATTGTCAACTCTTTCCGCTTTTGTTATATATTGTAATCCTTCAACATTGCTATATTTATGCAGCAAAATATGCCAAATTATCAGCAAAATTTTCCTATTTGTGTATCTCATATCAACGATTGTTGTTATTTTAAACCTAGTCTGCTATTGCATTACATTTTGTAAGTTTATATAAGGTTTACCGATGGCTGGTCAAAATTAGTTAGTGACCTATTTCTGTCAATCTTTGTACAAGGCAAAATACGTTACTATGACAACTTTCAACATATTTTATTTTTCCAAAATGCTTTTAAGAGAAACTCTTTCTGTAATGAAATCGATCAATTAATATTTTCTTAAGAAAAAAGCTTGAACAAAGGAAATTGTGCTAGTGATGCAGTTAGCTCAAATCGATTAATGCATACATTAAACTTAATCAATGTACAGTAAGTGAATTGTTCATAAAAGTGTCATGGCTGCCACTCCAATTTTAAGGAGAAATGTTTGTGACTCTTAATAACAACTTGATGCGAAACCATTTTTAAGTTTCTTAAATACATTTCTAAAACATTTAAGTACAATAAACGTGAATTACCAAAAAAAATCGGAATGTTTTCTTTAATAATTAATATACGAATAATTCAGGAATAACCATAAAATGTAATATTTGTATGTTAATTCTTATGAATTTTAGCCCCATTGTTAAAGAGATAAAGTATTAAATTCTTCCTAGTTGCGTCACAATTTGGGCATCATATTCTCTTTATAAGTTTATTTGTAGACGAGTCATTTGTATCGAAATATAGTTAACAATTTTGAGTCTCAGGTGATTCAAAGGCCAACAAGTCTGTTTTATACTCTGAGATGAAGTATTAAATTCTTCCGAGTTGCGTCTTAGGAGAAATTACAATTAGCGCATCATATTCTTCGAAATTAATAGTTTTAGACCAGTCGATCATTTGTATCGAAATATAGTTTACAATTTTGAGTCTCAGGTGATTTAGAGGCCAAAAAGTCTGTTTTATACTCTGAGATGAAGTATTAAATTCTTCCTATTGCGTCACAATTTGCGCATCATATTCTCTTTATAAGTTTATTTGTAGACGAGTCATTTGTATCGAAATATAGTTTACAATTTAGAGTCTCAGGTAATTCAGACTTTTGTCTGTTTCATACTCTATAATGAAGTATTAAATTCTTACGAGTTGTATCCTTTTTGATAATTGAATTTTTTATTAATTGAAATTTGAAGTGGTTTCTGTGGAAAATGCAATGGACAAAATTTAGGAGGAAGATAAAAAGTAAACTTTTGTAGTCTACTACATGTATTTTAGAGTATTCTACAAAGGTTCATGTCATTAAAACAATCATTTCATTGTTAAACATTAATAATTGTAATATTGTGCACAAAATCAACATGTACTTAATATTTTATGCTTGGAAAGGAAGGGGGGGGGAGTTATGCAGTGTACATGTAAATTCTTTGAGGGAAGGGAGCATCATTGTCTACCACTGCCCACCTAGGGGAACAGTGGTAAAAATGTGTGCATGTAAATTATGGACGGCCCCTATAACAGACACTTTTCCTCAATTATCAGGTTTACTTTCACTTAAACTGACTGCACTTATCTTATGTTTTGACTGTTCTGTTATTATATGGATGCGTTTGAAACTTAAAAATTTGAAATTTTTAAAAAAAACTTATAAAATTAGGTAAAGTGTTCGACATTTTGTAAAGAAATATTGCCATTTTTCTGCATAAAGGTACCGTATCTTCCCAAAAATATCGCATTTTACCAAATAAATACAATTTTTCCAGAAAAAAATGACATGCTATTCCCCCTCAAAATGGATATCATTTTCTTTAAAAATATTAATATTAACGAGATAAAATTCTACCAACAAAATCACAGTTGTTTTTTAACATGACAAAATTCAGTTTGTTGCTAAAATATATTATGATATTAAAATATATATGTAAAACCTCATATCTTTTTTATTAATTTAAATATATATGTAACGCAAACAAGATTTATTATAAACAAAATTGTATAATTATTCCAAAATAAAAAATGAATTTTATTAAAAAGTTAAAAATTTAACACAAAAAACAGTATTTAAGTTAGAGTTAAAAGTTCCTAACTTTTCATGGATAATCAAACGTCTATCGGTATATCAAACGTATTATTGATATTATCACTCAAAAATTAAATTTCAAAACTATAAATTAGTTATTAGGAATTTGCCAAGATTTTAAAACCAAATTAAAGTTATTATTTTGGACAATCATCAATCCTTGGTTTGTTAGGTCAACAGCTTCCGGTTCACCGATTTCCTGTATTTTCTGACTGACCAATGAACAAGCATCACTGTGATCCAATTGCAAATAGTCACTTCCGCATTTGAAAACATCTTCACTTATGCAATAAAAAGTGTCGTAATGGTCAAGCAGCAGAAGCTTATCCGAATTGACCCTAGTGGCCAATTTGTAGAGTTTTCCGGAAAGTTGTTTAGGTGCGCAATAATTGACCGCTTGTTCCATCATGTTCCAACGTTTTTTATAGAAGTACCAATTTCCGTTATCTGCAAACAAATAATTTTTGGTAAAACATACAGTATGTCATTGTGGTCAATTTTCTATTGGTCACTTTTACAACTTAAAATATAGGCCTGAAATTTAATATATTTTTTAAGCGGATTCTTGACGGAAGTATCACATATTTGAGAATTTCCTACTTTTTAATTTAGAAGGAATTAATTTTTGTATTAATTAAAAACTAAATTTTAACACTTTCGCCAATCGATTAATAGATGGAGCTTAATGGATTTATGATTGTAAAACGAAGTTTCCAATCTGATAAAAACCATTTAAAAATGACGAAAATGTAAAACTTAAATTTGTAATCATTTTTTAGAAATGTGCCAACAAATTTTCAACTTTAAAATTAATTTGGACAAATTTTGAAATATTGATTTTTGGGTAAAGTGAAATTTTTAGAAAATTATACAAAATTTACGAAATTATACGAAATTTACGAAATTATACGAATTGTAGAAATTTTATGCAAAATGTCCAAAGTTATAAAAAAATGAGAATATATCCGAAATAATTGGAAAAAGTATTATAAACTTTGTATATATTGTATCAACATTATTTTAGATAGGCGTGACTTTTTTTAAATATCCAAAATTATTGAAAAAAAATTGAGAAAACGTCCGAAATTATTATTAGGAAAAAAGTATTCGTAGATTTATTGTACGTTTTTTCCAAAATTAGATGCCTTACATTTTTTTAGTTAATTCTAGAAATTTTTAAATAAATTTTCGAAATGTCCAAAAATATAACTCTAACAGTACGACCAAGTGTTTTATTTAATAGAAAATTAAATAAAATACGCAGTTGTGTTAGAGTTATATTTTTTGTACTATCCCGACTACTTGATAAAAAAACTATACAAAATGTCCAAAATTATAAAAGAAAATTGAGAAAATGTATCAGAAATTATTGAAAAAATATTCTAAACTTTGTAGATATTGTCCAAAGTTATTTTAGAAAGACGTCTTGCATTTTGTTAAATAATCTTCAAAATTTTGAAACCAATGTTATAAATTTCAACAACCAATAAAACCATGTGTTCGAAACTTTGACCAAACATTGATAAATTGCTTACCATCAATGATGGCCGCAACATCGTAACCGATGTCCACAGCAGCTTCTACTGTACTGCCACTGTAATTTTGGTACCAAGATGACAATGTTGTTTTCTTAATTGTTTTGCAAATATCGTCGTTGGCGACAGTGTAAACGTCATTGTTGCTACACAAGACATCAATACTGTCTTGCAAAAAGATGGCAACTGTTTGACAGTCGCTTTGACAGAAATTGTTGGTAATGGTAGTGGGCATTGTGGTAACTGGAGAAATGGTAGTATTTGCTGAAATAACGGTACTAGTTGTTGATGTCAAGTCAGTCTTTCGCACTTCCGGTAAGACATCACGATGCTGGCAATGAAAAGTTGTTTGTTTTATGAAGCTTATGAATATCGATTATCGGGGTTTAATTCACCGGAATAATTTGAATAATAAGCTAAGAGGATAAATGTAAATAGTTTACGCAATTTTACGATTTATTTTCAATAAAAAAACACGATGATATGTAAAACAGTTCTAAATTGTATACAAAATGTCCGAAATTAATGATTGGAAAAAATATTCTAAAATTTGTAGATAATTAAAATATAAATTATTCTAAAGATACGTCTGACATTTTTCCAGATAATCCTCGAAATTTTGAAACTTAAGTTTCAAATTTCAACATCAAATGAAAAAAACAACTTTTTAAAGTTAAAAGAAAATGTTTGAAGCTTTGAAAACGAGCGAAATAATGAAATTTATTATTAACATTATTATTTTTATTATTTAATGAAATTATTCCGAAAAAAACCGACACATTATTTGTTTTAAATATGATGAAACGTACATGTATTTTTAAAAGAATGCCTATTTTTTTCCCCAAAAAACGACACCATTTTTTTTTCAAAATATAAATTTTTTATCACTTGTACAAATAACCTCAACTTGTTTATTTTACTAAATAATGCTATATTATTCAAAACTGAGCACATTTTATCTAAATAAATTGAAATTCTTCAAACTTCTGCATGAAAGCTCATTTCTCCAATCCAAGACATTTTGTCCAATTAGCCACAAAAGTTTCAAAATAATGACAAGTTTTTTTTACATATAACGATCATATCATGCTCAAACAAATAATTTGTTTGCAATTTAATTATAAATGCTTCGGTGTAATGGATTTAATCAAAGATTGCTTTGTTAGATTTTTTTAATTTCATTGAAAGTCATTTAAAAAAATCAATTTGTTGGTACTTTAGTATTGATCTTAAACTTCAAAAGTATTAATTATGCAATAATCCATTTTGTTGCACTCAAACTAAGCATATACGGTACAGATACTTACCAAAATGTAGATTGGTTTTCCAATTTCCGATACATAAGGCGTTCCACCATCGAGTGTCTTAAGTAAGTTGCACAAAACAAGTTCTGTTAAGTCAATAGTAACTGAAAGGAAATGCTTCGTTTACTTTAAGAAAACTTAACTTCAAAATATTTTTTTGGATGATAAGATAGACATGTTAGAATTTGTAAAGCATGTAAAATCAGCAATTACCATTATGGTAAATGACTTTGTTTGTAGAGAAAGCAGAACATTCCTTTTCCAGAATGCAGAACATGTTGCAATTCAAAAGTGAATTTGATTCTATTAAAATGATTTCTTCAAATATCTAAATGACACAAAATGCTGATGGTCAGAAATGAAATGTTATCTGTCAAAAAGTTGCCACTTTCAATTGCTGCTAGCGAAAATGTTGCCAATCAGAAATATTACCTAGAAGTCAAAAATGTTACCAATCATAACTTTCACCTTGCTAGTCAACATTTCCAGATATAGAATTGTTGCTAGTCAAAGTATGCTGAGTAATAAACGTTGACAGTCGAGAATGATGAATCATAAATATCGCCTGCCAGAATTTTGTTCAGTGAAAACGCGGCATATGTCATGCAATCAGAAATGCAGTTGACATGCATATAGTGAGAAACATTATTAATTTGAAACGCAGTTAAAATGCTCAATATTAAGTCTGAAATGCTCAATATTATGCCAGCAATGTTGCAATTTAGAAGTATATCAGAAATATATCAAAACTGTGCGTTACTAGTCAAAACATGGTTTGACGTGTTGTTAGTCATAAATTGTCATACATGTAAATGTGTCTGCCGACAATTTTGTCAGTCAAAACATTGCAAGTCAAATTACCATGCAGTCAGAATTGCTCAAAGAAAATATTGTCCATTGTCAGTTTCTTGTTGAAAAATACTTGCCTGACTCTTGTTATCCTCGGCCATCGTGGTTGTCGTACTTTGATGATATTGCACTCTTAAGCCATTGCTGAGCAGGCACACATAGTAAATGATGGTGAAAATCTCGCAGTAAGCGAGTGTTTGTCCAGTCTTCATTGTCCAAGAGTTCTTGCAGACATGCATCAATGCTCCAGAGTTCTTCTTTTTCATCACTTTTGTCATTTTATAAGCTTATCGGTTGCTAAATAATTTAACGAAACAACAGGAAATTGTTAAAAGGATTTCACCAACTCAGACATTGTCAGATGATAATGGTCTCTTTCTGTTAATAATGAAAAAGCAAAATGCATTATTGATAATTTTTATTCAAAATGTTTGGACGATTGATTAATGGTGGGCAAGCCATTGTTACCATTTAGTAGGATCTAGGGCAGGAAGTGGACACCTGATGAAATTGGTCAATTGGCCATGGGGAATTTCGATATCATTTTGGCTTGAGGTAAAATTCACCAATGAGGAATCAGCGCCAACCTAAATACAATTAATTGTTTTATTTTAAATATTTTAACTTATTACCAGAATTTGAATTTTTTTTAAGCAAGTTTTTTCTTGAACTTTAAAATGTTTTCCCTAAATAGTGAACATTTTTCCTTAATTTCGAACGTTTTTCTTAACTTACGAACTCGTTTCCTAAGAGATACAGCCTCATACAGGCAATCAAACATTTCCCCAAATGCTTCTCTTGAGGGCATTTCTCTTGAGTGTCAATTAATCAGGGAAGCATTCGGGGAAATGTTTGATTGCCTGTATCTTCCGTCGTTTTTGTCATAATTTCGTTCTGTTTATTGTGCTAGCCCTGTTTATCCATCCTTTAGATGTCTCCAACTTACACGTGTACTGTACAGTGCGTGCTTAAGAAGTTAGCATTTGAATGACCGTGACAACGTGTGTCAAGGTCAGCGGGGTTATGAATAACGTTTAGCACTCACAATTTAGGTTGTAAGACCCTAACACATTATTTCAGTCTATACAGCCGTTTTTTATTTATTTGTCATTATGCACCTAGTTTCTATTGTTTCCTCTAATCTGTTCCACCCGGTATATGTAACATTATTCTATTAATTTTTAGGGTGTCCTCGAAATCTCGGTAGTATTTCATGTTAATCATGTTAATTTGAGGACACCATGTATACTTAGCATCAATACATCAATTTATAGCTAGGGTGTGATCAAATTCGTAAAATTATTTGCAAGTTCAAGCCTGTTGACATATTTTTTTCAAGAATTCAAGGACACTCTGTATTTATTTTAGTAATAAGACGTTTATATTTAAGGTGTCCTTAATGTTTCTTGACAATTTATATACTGAAAATCCACTAGGTAAAAGACACCAAAGCCATAATATACATGGTGTCCTTAAAATCTCGAAACGCCATCACCTGCTAAAATTGTTCTGGAATTTTGCAGACACCCTATCAAATTCTCTAAACTATTTACATATTTACAACTATTTAACTGATAAAATCTTTGTGTCAATTTATGGACACTTTGTATGCGTATTAATTGTACATTGATATGTAGGGTGTCCTAACACCCAATGATTTTTAAGTTAAAACTTGTCACAAACCATGTTGTTCACATATATTTTTGCAAAATCACAAAAAAAAATACATATTATTATCGTTTCAAATCCATTTTAATACAACCAGAAATTTATTTTTGTCTTTAATGACCTATTTTCTTCAAAATGCCAGCACAACAACAAAAGCTTCTTAGTTTTGATTGATTTAAATGTCAAGTGATGGCAATTGTCATAACAAATCTTTTTGCTGAATTTTTTGGCTTGGTATTGTTCGTTTATATATTGAATATAAATTGATCTCGCCTTCTGAACCCATTAAAGAAAGTAGGACAAGAACTTAGAAAGTGTGTAATATTTCTGATGCATTTTTAAATGTTGATAAATGGCTTTGAGAACATTGTTGACGAGACATTTGATAAATTGTGTATTGTATCCATGAAACTTGTCACATGGGACACTTTACCACTTTGGACAAATTATAACACGTTTTTATTGCTAAGGTATTTTCAAAAATGTGTGGAGCGAAATTACACTTAAAATCTATTTTAAAATTATGAGTGCACAATGTACCATTAAGTATGGAAATTATTTAAAGACAGTTTGTTAATGTTCAACAGAAAAAATAAGTAACAGTTAAAAAAAACTGATTCATTCGTAAAAAAATATTCGTTTAGAAAGAAAATGATGTTCATTAAAGATTTAGTTAGCATTTTCAGTAATTTTCATTATTTGTCAACATTTGTCTCAAAATGTTATTCATTATAAAAATATTTTCAAAACTAACTTCGTATTTGGAAGAAGTTAGCTGTTAGTTGGGGGAAAATATAATTACTGAAATCACGAATTGAATGAGAAAATGCTCCAAGAGCATCATATGTCAAAATGTCAAATATCGTAGAAAATTGGAATATTTAAATTCAGATTATTTTGATTCTGAATGGAATTATTTCAGAATTAGGATAGAAACACTTTAAGTTAAAAAGGTTCAACTTGCAGAAAAAGTGACTATTGCCTAAATTGTCAAATCTTGCTGCATAAGATAAATTTTCAAATCTTGCCGAAAATGTTGCACAAAATATCAAATCTAGTCAAATCTAGAAATAGTCAAATTTTGCAGAAAATGTGGCCTTATCAAATGACAAACTTCAAATGTCACAGCAAATATAAAATTTTAAAAGTAAAAGAAAATATAAAATTTCTGATGTCACGGAACGTGTAAAATGTCAAATATTAAAGAAAATGTCAAATTTCCATTCTATCAAATCTTGCAGAAAATTTCAAATGATAAAATCTTGCATAAAATGTTATATTATCAAATTTTGTAGAAAATATGACATTATCTTGCTTAAATTTTCATAAATGTACAATTTATGAAGTCACAGAAAATGTAAAATTTATGAAGTCACAGAAAATGCCAAATTTCAAATGTTACAGAATTCATCAAATTTCTGATGTCGCAGAAAAGGCCAAATTTCAAAAGTCACAAATAATGTCAAATTTCTAAAGTGTCACAGAAAGCCACAGAAATGTCAAATCTTGCCGAAATTGTGCGGTATATGAAGGTAACTTGCTGGGAAATTAGTAAGCGGAAAAGTAAACTTGTCAAATGTTGCAGAAAATGTTGAAAACAAAACAAAAAACTATCCTGCCGTGTGAGTGGTGATTGTTCTTCCCGCCACCAACATGAGTTTTCTAGAATTGCTGTCGTCGCCCATGACCGCGGATATCCCGGTCTGATCAGAATTCTGGAACTCGTTGACGATGTACTCACATTCCTGCGAAGTACCTTGTGGCACATCATTGCAAGCCGCAGCTTGGCACCTAAAATAATCTACGCTCATGCATTTATAGTCGCCATTATCGTAGCGCAAGAAAATCGCACCAGATCCGACCCATGCTGCCAAATTGACCAAACCTGTCACGCCAGGATTGGAGATTTCATCGTTGGTCAAGGTGGCGCTGATGAAAGACTGATGATTGATGACCACGCTGTAGATCATCCATTTGGCGTTTTCTGAATTTTAATAATAAAACAAAAAATCGAAGATTTCAAGATGATGCATATAAAATCAACAAGTGTTCTGTTTTGTGAAATGCGTCTTATGGAATGGAACGTTTAAACTCAACAGGGTTCCTTCAGGCCTGGAAAAGTCAGGGAACTTGAAAATGTCTGGAAAAGTCAGGAAAACGTCAGAGAAGAATGACTTATTTTGAAAAAAGTAAAGGAAATTCAACGTATTAATGTTGTCACAATCCAAAATTATTTAGCTCAAGGCCCATTTGCAAAATTTTTAAAATCTTCTTAGTACATGTTTGCAAAATGTTCAGCAATTTCCGAGAATAATCTGTAAAATTTTCAACAATTTCCAAGGAAAATTTTTTAAATTTCCAACCTTTTCCAGCACAAATTTGAAAAATTCTATACATTTTCCGAATGAAAATTTGTCAAATTTTCACAATGTTCCTTTGTTAATTTGGACATTTTTTAAAATTGTTATTAGTACATTTTTTTAAAAATATTGAATAACATTGGTCACCAGTATGTCAATTTTGACATTGTCATTGCAATGGTTAGGGAACCTAATTCCATCTGCATGGTTAGGTTAGGGATGGAATAGTTTGGAATGGTTTGGGAACCTAACCTATACTGGAATTTATTTAAAAACCAGGAAAAGTTATGGAAAAGTCAGGCAAGTTAAAAATGAAATTTCTGGGGGAACCGGCCTGCTCAAGTTTTTAATTAACTTAAAGTTAATGTGTTGCCCATTTAATTTTTTAATTTTCTCAATTTCTATTTCTTAACCTTCGTTGTCGACATAAAAAACAAAATTGTGAAAATATTTCATAGTTTGTCTAAAACTATCTTCGAAATATTTCCATTTTTCTCAATATTTTCTATCAAAGTTTCATTTTCTTACCATCTTGAAGATAGAGATTTTCGTTAATTTTGATGGCCGCAGTCACAGTTTTTCCGGTAAACGAGTCAAACTTGCTCATCGAGTATTGATTATCTTCTGTGATGATGCTTGTTTCAATGTCAATGACATAAAAGACTCTTCCTTCGGAAAACAGGATGTAGTTTGTGTTCCACATTTCTGCTGCTGTTACAAAGAAAAATAAATCGTCTCCATCTGCTGGTGCTTGAATAGGTGGTAAAGTTGTAACACTTGATTCTGTTGTTGTTGATGCTGATGATACTGTTGTTGATGTTGATGATGCAGTTGTTGCTGTTGATGATGTTGTTGGAGGTGTTGATGATGGAGATGTGTTATCATCTTTGGTTGTTGAGATCGTGGTAATGCTTGGTGCACTATCTGGATCTGTTCCTTCCGGGTTGGGTGTACGATTCTGGTTAAAGTGGTATAGTAGATTATTCGGAAAATAAAGATTGTAAGAGAAATTTTCTCTGTTTAGCTAAAAAATTTATTCAGGCTTTACCAATTTTAAACATATTGACTTAGATTATAGCTTAAAATAAAGACTTATTTTTCACGAAATAATTATCTCATTTAATCAAAAAATTGAATAAGTTTCGCCAAATTATTAACCCTATTAATTTACTAAGTTTATAACCAAACACATGACTCATATTATTATAAATTGATAATATAATTTCTTACAAAATGGATTAAGTTTTTACAAAAATCGCCAAAATGTTATCCAATGGATTTTGGGCTAAAATTTAAAAAAAAAACAATTTTTGCGTATGATTTTAAATATAATTACCATAATGTAGAGATGTTCATCATTTTCAGAAGAAAATGTTTGTCCTGTCTCTGACTTCTTCAACAACTTGCAATTATCTTGAATAAAAATAATTTTTTTTAATTAGTTTGAATTTCTCTAATGATATTTTCAAGAGTTGATAAATTTACCCGATTTTGAAGAAAACGCTTGGCATTCTACTTTCTTGAGACAGAATACTGAACATCTTATTGATGATTGATTTTCTATAACCGAAAATTCTTCGAGGTTGGAACCATCCTATTTCCACGTTTTGCAAAATTAAACATGATTTTATTACTATAATAATAATAATAATATGAAATCAATCAATAGTTTTACATTGAATGAATTACAATTTTACCAGAATCATTGAAAAAGTGTCAATTTGTTATGATAAATAACAATTTGTTTATCTAAATAAATACTTTAATTTGTTCCAAAATTAATCACAATTTTCTGAATAATCAGCCATATTTTTATAAAAATTTCGTTTTTCTTAAAAAAATTATGCGGATTTTTGTAACTAAAGAAGAGAAATATATACGGTATTAACCAAAATCGTGGAATATTGAAACAAAACTTAAGTAAGTTGCTAATTACTCACGTCACTCCTAAAGCTTAAGGAAGACTTAAATGCACCATTACTACACTCGCAAATTTGAAGAAATATAACCAATTTCAAAAGCGAAAAATTAATATTTTTCAGCATGTTTTGAAAACGTGTTATATCCTTATGAACGAATTGTAAAATGTAAGTTGATCACTATAGTCACTGATAAACATTAAGTAACAATTAAAACAACTAAGCAATAATCAATACAATAGGTGCTTATGTTACTCTGAACGTTCACTTCGGGTCATCGATCGAGCATGAATTATTGATGTTAAATTTGACCAATACCCTTTTATAAAACTCGAGTAGTCAATGCAAAATTATAATTTAAAAAAAGTACAATTGTAATTATATCAATAGAAATGCATTGGGTGCGTTGGAATTATTTGATAGTTTCTCAAAGGTCAAATTAAAAGAATAAAAAATGAGTTAAGTCATGTGTTAAGATCGATATTTCGAGTGGATTTTTTTAATAACAAAATTAAAAACTATAATATCATTAAAAATTAGCCAGTTGCATATATATATATATATATAAAATAGATTAATTAATATTTCTGCAGTGTATACATGTTAATCCGGTTAGCCATTTTATTGGAACAAAACAAGCTATTGTAGTTGTCGTTTGGTCTGTAATAATAATAATAATAATAATAATAATAATAATAATAATTAGTACTTAACAACACTTTAAACTTTAAAAAAAATAATTTTAAAAATATCTAAATACATATGTACAATTATATATATATGTATTTTTAAATTTCAGTCAGCCGCTTAGCCTATACACATTAGCGAATATACAGTATATTCGAACTAAAGTGTGGGGTTCGTGCTGAATATGCGACCAACAATTCGAATAACTCAAAATACAAAGAAAATTATTCAATTGACATTTACCAAGTTAGAAATAGAAATCTATTTGCTCTGTATATTGTATCTAAGAAGTTACATTTTCCAAAAAATCCAGTAGGTTTCTTTCTCTTGTTAATTCCCTTTCGTGTTAACCCTTACAGGGACAAACTGTGACACAATGTATGTGGGGCAATGGAAATTCCCATTAATTCGTTACCACAGGGGCAAATGTAGATGGCAGAACATAGGCCTATGTACTTCACTTTTAAAATCCACCTTATTCAACGTAAATTCTTTGTTGTTGTTTTTTCTTTCATTTTTTCTCATAATTAATTTGGAATCAATAATTGAACCTGCAACCACACTAGGAATCCATCATTAGTTTTTTTTTTTTGATTATACATGATAGCATTTTATCGTCTGGGGCAAATTGTCGCACTAGGTCATTCATACATGTACACCATATTTTGGGACAATATATACATGTCACATGTACCATATATCCCATTGGGCATTCATACGTGATGCTTATGGGACATATACCTGTACTATACAGTATGTCCCGTTGCGTCATGCTTGCGTCATGTTTTGGGAAATACTTGTATATGTCTCAGTCGGGGCTTTGAACCGACATTTGTGACATGCAGTATGAGGAGTAATGGTTTCCCATAAATACATGTTTATACATAATAAAAATTTATGTTTTTGCATACAACACAATGATGTACAGTAATTGTATTTAAAATGTCTTAATCAGATTAATTTAGGCACGAAAGGGTTAAAGGATTCACTTGAATATCTCAGAAAATACATGTCAACTTGTTTCGAAAAAACGTTCTAGACAATAGATATTTCTTTTAAATGTGGGATCACAAAATGGCGGTATCTGTTGTGAGTGTACTGTATATAGTGCACTAGTAGGCTTATAAATATACATGTACATGTACGGTACGTTGACCAATTCCTGTTTACTGTACAAAAGAATTTCGTCAAAAATGTATACATTTTATTTGTAGTGTACAAGTTCACATGGGAATATTTACAAACAAATACACAGTACATGTACATGTAAATGTTTCTGCATTTATAGTATTTTTACGTAGAATTCTAATCACTTAATGATTCTTTATTAATTTGCATATTGCGTATCTTAAAAAGAATCTCTTCTAACGGTAATAAAATCAAAGTTTTTAATTAATTAAAAAAATAGCGTTTAGGATATTTAAAACTACATATACAGTACGATTTATTATTTGAAAATCTTTCATTTTAAGCCTAAAATTATCATTAAAAAAAATCTCATTCAGAATTTTGGTTTATCCCTGGTACTATCAAATGTTGATAAAACATGCGCTACTTTTATGTAGGTCCTTTCAGCCCCTTATCTTTTTGGTGTTAAAATACAATGTTTATTTACTATCATTCGGTAATTAGTAATTGCTAGAGGTTCAAAATCCAAATTTTAGAAAATTTTCATGAATTGGAAAGTTTTCAACCTTTGCAAAAAGGTCGTCGTATCAATTCGCACGACCTTTCGTCGATTTTCCTGAAAGGTGATATCTTGACCTAAATGGTCATTTTGTGGCTATTCTTGCTGACCCTTCTCAATTAAAGGCTTTGTCTGTGGGAAAACGTCTCTTTGACATTTATTTCCTCCTAGATAACGCAGAAAAAGGAGAATGGTGCAATCATCTGAAACCGCTTTAAACTCACGTGATTTGGGTCATGTGACCTTTGCCCCTATCCGAAAATACACGTATAAAAACCACTTGCATTTTGAAAATTTCATTTTTGGAAGGACTTTTAGTCAGAATCATCCAGTGAGCTTCTGTATCTTTGGTAAGTTGAATTTAGATTGTTTTTAAGTACTTTTGAATTGGATTTCTTTTAAAATAGTAATTACGATTGGCACTAAAACTATTTGGGTTCTGTGAAATGGGACGATTTTTGTTCTGCGAAATGGAACGATTTGGGATAATGCGAAATGAAAAAATGTTTGTTCTGCAAAGTGAAATGATTTGGGTTCTGCGACATGGAACGATTTGGGTTCTGCGAAACCGTCTTGTTCAGAATTTGTTGATTAATTGTTTCATTTAAAAACTGAAGTTCTTCGTTAAACATTTTGAAGATTTTTTCGTTCCGAGAAATGTAACTTTCTCGCCCCCTTAAGGGGGAGTGAAACAGCGCGATTCGCACGTGGTCCCACCCCCAATGGAATGTTAAAATTGGAAAAATGGCGTTCTCTTCAGAAAAAACACGAAATCCAAAA
>JAQGBX010004321.1:0-15569 GCA_034698745.1 Megaphyllum sjaelandicum | reverse complement strand
TTTGGGAAAAAAGTGCGGACTTTACATGAGGGCGGACTACACACGAGGGCGGACTATACTTGCGGGATTAGGGTATTTTCGCATCCATCACAGCCCCTCCTGGCGACCTATTTGTTAAACTGCGGAAAATGGATACAACACCATCATGACTGCATGTGTAGATCTCATGATCTTCCACATTTGTTTGCAGAAATGTATACCGTTCTATGTAGTGGCAGCGACATCTACATGTCAGCGGCGGATGCGGATATTATTCGTTGAAAAATGTCAACAATTAACACGTGCTTGGAAAAGTTAAAACTCGGTATGGTACAATCGATAAACTTTGGTTATTTGGATTTTCGCAGTACGCGCGGATTCGGAACAATACCGTGGCTCGGAGTCGTAATTCGGCCTCGGCATCAGCATGGGGCCGACGCGCTGGACATTGAAACGGTCAAGATTAATAAGCCCAGTAGATGGACAATGCGTTTTCGCGCAACAGCAAATGTAATTAAGACTGGGCCGCGTGCACCTGTTCGTGCCTCCTCTTCCGAATCTCGTCCACCATCAATACATTACCATTTTTTCATTCGTAATTATTCCCGGGTACAATGGCAGCCTTTTCATACGTTATACAATAATTATTAACGACTGAAAACTGTTTCGTTAAATGAAATGCCATAGGATTTATGCAGCGTATACGAATCCCCCATTGGTCTCACGCCGAGTTGGAAATTGGCATAGCATGGTCCTCCACCTTTACAATGAATTCCAGCCAGATGAAGAAGAGAGTATGGACCCAGGAAGCCCTGCAATGGGCCTCTCGAATGGCCCAGGTGCGAATTCGTATACGTTTTCATCATTATTACGGTATTACGGGGCATTTCCAAGAATAAAAAAACAACAGATCGGTTACATCTGAAGATGCAGGCTGTTGTACAAAAGCGCATCGTCAATGGAATTAAGATTAGACCGTAGTTGTTCTTATACGTGAGGAAAGCGCAAAAAAATTAAAAGAGGATATCCAGCTGAGAAAGTGAAACGCGTCCATGATATGCCTTGAGGACGAATAAAAAACAGAAAAAGAGAAAAAAAAACACATGTGCCAGCCTTAAAATGCAACGCTGCTGCCTTCTTGACCATGAAGTTCAGACAAGAATATCGGTTATGCATGGTTATGAAGCAAGAAGAAAGAAAAAAAAAAACAAGAAATATATAAATATACTGGAGCCAGAGGTCACTCATCACACCTGTGCTGTGTGTGGATGTACAGGGTGTCACGGTGTCACTGCATGAAGATTCGAGTGTGTTGAACGAGAGCATTTGTTTTACTTTGTGCAGTTAATTCTCTGAAATTTAAGAGACAATGCTCAATTGTTGTTGTTTTTTAACTAACTGTTCGACGTTGTTCTGTGTATAAAAGAATAAGTGCAATAATCAAAAAAGTTGGCACAATGTTGGCACAGTGGGCATCGAGTGATCAGATTATAGTTCAATCGTTCAACTGTATATAAACTAACAACAGCTTGAATATGCCTCCACAGGAGAGCTCAGACTTTAAAAGTAATTGTTGAAATTTCAATTTTACATGATATACTGTAAATTATACAAGAATCTTCATGTTTTTGTTTTATGACAACCTTCATTTTACAACTTTATAAAACAAAATTATTAATTCACTGGAAAGCTAAACATAAAACGTTCACTTATTGCACCAAGAAATTATATATGCTCGACCTTTATAGCAAACTCAACTTGGAAGACAATCCCACTGCTGCGACATGACAGTAACTATGCATAGTGTAACACCATCGCAATCTCAAAAAACGAGTACTCGGATAGAGGCTTTGCGAATTCACTTTGGTAGTTGTCAAGTCACTTGCATGCAAGACCGACACACGTGACTTCACTACTGCCTAAGTCAGTTTCGCAACGCTTCGGTCAGAATAATCCTATAGTAAACAATATACACCCCAGTATACGAAATACCGTACGGTGCCTAATATATAAATCCCCCCCCCCCAAATAGTGCGCCCAGGGTGTACTATTTGGCATTCAGTGCCAAATAGTATATCCCTGGTGCACTATTTTGGTTTTAACTTTTCGTCACAACTAGTGTTGGGTCGTTCGTAAATTAACGACAAAAAACGTTCATTCACGAGAATTTCGATAATTAGACTATGTGTGAATTAAGATTTATAGTGTATATTTTTTGGTCAATTATTTCGGTTTTTTTGTGGATTAAATTGTCAATGAAAAAAACTCAGTGACCATTATCGAGAATTTAGATAATTACACTTTGTGTGAATTAAGATAATTCAGGGACAATATAATCTATGAAAATGATTCATTAAATTCGTTTAAACATTTTTTTAGACAATGCCCCTTAAGAGAAAGTAGTATCCGCAAGTGTATTTGTAACATTTTCCATATAGTGTACCCGGGTATATTTAAATCTCAAATTATTTGTAGAAACACCCTTTTTCCGAATAATGTACCCGGGTGTTGTATTCGGCACTGTACGGCACCAGCATGGTCACTTCGCGCATTCCTTGAGTCTCGATTCGCAGCGCCAACATTCCGACTAACGAGTGGTGTGAACAAAATTCATTTAACGTATCACTCCTTTCAAACGGATTGCTACATGTATAATGTACTGTATATACTTAGCCAATTAGGAAGTAGTGCGCAACTCTGAGGTTATCTGTTATCCTATGTCGAGCGAGTGACACGTCACCTGCGATACGATCATTTAAAATGTGCATTAAGCCACGCACATTTTTTCCCGGGACATTTCATACTAACTCCCGCCGCCCTATTACTTCTTGCGCTGCAGTCGTATACTGTGCATACACCCCTCAAACTTGGGACAAATTACGCACATAAAAACAGTATGTATACCGAATATACTGCACCTAAATTCAATGCTATAGGAGAAACGCAAGTTGGGGATTTGAGAATATACCTATGAATTATATATATTAATGTTTACATATATCGCAGAAAGCAAAAAATACAATGTGATCATTTTGAAAACTGCAAAACCCATGCCATATTGTTATATAAGCTCAACTTGGAATGGTAAAAGTACATGGTTGGGATTTACGACACTGTTCTCGTCTTTGTGTAAACGCTTTGTTATACAGTAGTTGATACTTTTGCCGAATGCATGAATAAATTAGTATTGTTTTTGAGTTCAAGGCTTTAATATTGTCAAAGAGCCACCATCACAATCGCATTGCCATGCACGCAAGAGATCATTGATAATATGGAGAACGAGCGGACCATCGAGATAGACAATCGCTCAGGAATTACAGCCGAGAGGTCAAGCGGCCAGGGTGGACGAGGGCCCACGTGCACTTTATGGGTGTTTTCTCGGACCCGGGGGCAATTCGGGGCCGAGGTATGCGCGCTCGCATCCGTACCCGGTGTCTCGGCATAATCGTAAATTAGCGTTTCAACCGTTCTCGCTACACCTGTGTTTCTCTCACTCCTGGACAGGCCAACAGTGTTGGGCGCAACTAGACGCCGCTCACCTATATCTCCGAGTACACGTATTTCTGCCACATTCCTTATGTCTCCAAATTGCTTTTTTTTTTCTGCGTGCCTTCGAGAACAAAACGCTATGGGATCCTCCATGGTCACCCCCTCGCCCCTCCCGAAAAGAAAAGGCTAACTTATGAGACGGCAGGTATTTTCTCTTGAAGTTGGCAGTAAGAAATGACATTCGGGATCACAATTGGCACCGACTTTGTGAGAAAATAGGTACAAGTTTGCACCCTTGCCATCCCGTCATACTTTAATACTAGGAATGGCTACAAACCGAAACAAAAATTCAACGGTTGAACATTAGGAAAAAATACTTGTATGCAAACAATGCATTAAAAGTATAATTTCAATGCAAGATATTGTATCAAAACAATTTTTAACATGTACACGTGCATGCTAAAAATTGTTTTGATACAATATCTTGCATTGAAATTATACTTTTAATGCATTGTTTGCATACAAGTATTTTCATAGTATTTCAAGTATTGTTTGCATTATCTTTGAACAGTGGTACATGTGCGTTGCAGAGGATGTCCCCCTCAACGAGGGTTGCATGCAGCTAAAATAACTTACGTGTAAGTTAGATGATTAAACCAACAGACCTTCTTATGGTTGACAGTTGACACCGCATGCAACGTCACGTGCTTCTAAACTACGAGGGTCATCCATTGGACTGCTGCTATCAACTATTAAGTTTATACTGTGAAAGCTCAACAAAACTTTATGGAAGGTCCGAACACGTGCCGCCATCATAAAGACTTCATCCCATTATGGTTTTGTAGAGGAAAGTTACTTGCAAACAGAGAAGAAGGAATGTGAATCTTCTCAGGTGTTCAATTAATAACCACAAAATTTCGATATACCACGGTGATCACAGAGCATGGGGTCAACGTTCTTCCCAACCAGTTATACATATGCTCGGGGGTCAGCTAAAATGCCAACGCGTACGAACGCCTTTTCAAGGTTGCGACCCTGTGCCCTCGGAGCCCTCCCACGCTCGCTTTCATTGCTTTGACCCCGATCCTTCCAAGCACATTTGCTCAAAAGTGTATTTACTTAGCTGAACGACCGCCATCTTGCGACTCGCTCGCGCGCTACCTGATTGGCGGAGCAAATGGGTAACCCCCGTGACCCCTCGATCGACGGGGTAACTGGGCTTAGTAATCAGTCTCCTGGTGAAAATCTGTCATAGTCTCAAGAAGCCACCGCGTTTTCGTCAAGGTGACGCATTTGTGATACAAAGTTGCAAATGGGCGCCCCCTCTCGGCTTTCCATCTAATTTCACGAAAAGGATGCCTTTTATGCACTAGACCCATGAACAAATACGACAAGCGAATCAAATGCGTGTCTGGACGTTAAAGAAAGAATGGTATAAATTAGGACCGTGTTTATAGACGGAAACTTTACCAATCGTGTTGTTGGCAGTCGTGAAGTAATATGTAAAAAAGACATGCTAATTGTTGGAAATTACTGGGTACTATCCGCCATATGAATTCGGCATCATATGAAGGTGCACATGCCGAAGCATTGTGATCATATACTGGTATTACGTATACTATGTGCAAACCTTGTGCACGCATAACATCACGGCTGCCAAACTGCGATTCGTAAAGCTTATGCCCGAGTACTCCTATTTATGTATAAAAAATTAATGTTGCCAAATATCCGGAGTTATAAATAAAAATTGATGGAACAAATTGCGAAAAATGAAATATACCTGCAAATATTTTTTTACGAATAAGAAAGAATGCATTCATATATACTTGTTAGGGTGCGAGCATAAAGAATGCTTACTTTCGACGTTACTTTCAGCTTCTTTCGCGCTTGTTTTCAACTTCTTGTTTCCAGCTTTGGGGCGCACAATAAATTCTGATATCAGCGTGATGGTCAGTGGGCTTGGTGGCGCCACTGCATGCATTATGCTAGGTTAAACATTCCGTGTAAAACCTTGCACATGCGCATTAGCATCTCATGATGAGTGCAGTTCACGTTTTTACGGTACATACAATCGATGGCTATACACTTTTGAACAATAGTGATCTGTGTGCCACTCTGTGTCTTAAAAATCTGCTTTCAGATGTCTAAATAAGCTTTCTTGGTGGCGCTAGTGTACGCCGAGTGGTAAGCGCCTGCAAAAAAAAACATTCTTTGTGCTCGCACCTATAGCCTAGGCACGCGGCGCATATAAGAATTACAAAGAAATAAAGCTGGAATGATTTTTTTTTTGTTTCTATGCAATTTTTAATTAGTTTTAACTTGACTGAGGTTTATCTTGAGCGAAATGGAAATTATTTCCACGCATTTAAGAATCCTCGATTATTCTGTACTCAGAAACTGTGCGATAAACTCTGGTTGCTTGCAGTTCAAACCGCCCATATGATTATTACAATAATACGAGTTCTTTCTACGAAAATGTTTAATTATTATCAAAACACATTAATTGGAGGTTTGCTCTTGCAAATCAAATCATAAGCAAAGAAAATGACAAAACATGACTAACATGTAGGCCTACATGCAAGTGATGTCACCTTAAATGTTAAACCTTGCTTGACTATAAACAATCTATATGTGTCACTCAATTTCCGCAAAGCTATTTTACACATACCTGTACTTTATACAGGGTGTCAATTTGACTCACACATCGGTCACATGCCATCTAGTGACCATGCAATCCTGAAAACTAACACTTGCTCTACATGTACATGTCATGAACATAAATGATGGCGCTAACTAATGCATTAACATTTCTGCATGGTTTCCAGAAATGTTTTCCCCGACTTCTTCTCCAGGAGAGGAAAAAAAATTGTTTATCTTACTTCATGTAACTCATTAAAAACGCAACATTGGACTACATCGTGTATACTTAGAAGTATTTTTTGATCTAAACGCGGATCCCATTATTAATTCAAAATGAGAAGCGACAAAATACCCTCCTATTTAACGCGTTGAAGGTGGTACCCCCAAAACGGGGGGTGTTATGAGAGAACGCTCTTTCGTCGCTTGTCATCCCCCTTCTTTCTTAACTTAATTTCTTAAGTATAGGGTATAGCGACTAAGTTTACTCAAATTTAGCCGCTGCTCCTCCCGCACGCATAATTCATAGTTATCCTTTGCTCCTTATTATTAGGTCCCCCTTCGCTCGGAGGAGCCCCTCGCGAGCGCCCCCTACGGCGCTCGTCCTTCTAATTAAACACTAAGGGGGCTTTCCTGCGCACACCCCCTCCTCTGAAACGTCTTTTCACCTACATTTTAGGGATAATTTTCAATTAGCAGGTAGGCGCGTACCGAAAATGCTGCACGCAGAAGGTCATAGCCGCAACGAAGGAAGGTTTACGACGACGGAAGTGACGTGACCGGACGCCAGGTTACGCGTATACATGTATAAACCCGGTTTTTTTTCTAACGAATTTTATGAAAACTGCAGAATGTTAGAATCAATAACCACCGAGCTGCATGTGATAATCATGGCAATAATCATACTGAACAAAGCTTTTTCAAACGAAAATTTGGCTCAGGTAATATTCGCTCGTATGTAGGCTTTATCATTTATTTATTGCCAATTTTTGAGTAATTTACCATTAGGCGAATGGTTGCAATGTAGTTAAATACAATAACGCACAATGCATCGTCTGGAGTTTGTGACCACTTTACAATTTGTTTGTATACTAGATAAAAAATATGTTTTAAACATATGAACATGTACATGAATATAAAAAAATTAAGTTCAGAATTCACATCCAACGTTGCCTGCATTTTGGAAATTTCGAAATTTGATAGCACTTTTTGAAAAGGAAATTATGGGAGCAAGAGCTTTAAACGGTTATTCACAATATGCATAATTATTTTCAATGATCATGCATAATATAACTTCTGGGAAATTCTGTATTTCAACAGTTTTCTTTCTAGGTGTACTGTGTTGTGAGTGTTTGCCCGATTTCAGGGATCTAGAATTTTGAACCATTGCCGTATAACCATAATGGATCATCAGTTTGCTCAATAAAGTCGGCATACATGTATATTGTGCATGTAAGGTCCAACAGTAATGTATTCATAAAACTCCCACATGGCGCCACCTGAACAATTTCAAACACGAGCCATGTCCGAGGCCAATTAACTGAAAAGTCAACTTTTATTCCAGCCATGACGATACGTCGCTTTTTCATTATACAGTATTCTATTCGCTCAGTGTTAATTGATGCATCCGATCTCATCCGACAGCTTCAAAAAGACGACAGTATCCTGAGTAGCATTCGCTTAATGGACCCAATTAATATCCTCGCATTTAGACAGAAGGTCTGTGACTTGAGTAATTTTTCGTTGCCCGAATCCTATATCTGCTCATGGGTTGTTTTTCTCCCCACTTAATCCTGGCCGTTTATTTTGGACATTAATGGCACTTGGGCGGTCCAAGTTGGACAGGACGACAGGATGAAAAAGTGGAGTTTCGTGGCCGAACAAAAAAGGGTAAATTACCGAGTTTGAAAAAGTGGAAAAATATCTAAAATAGCGAGGAAAATAAATGATTGCGCAGTTTGTACCAAAATGTCTTTTTTCCCTTCTTACAAAAGAAAACAATTGTGCAAAGTCACCGCCGATCGGTTAATCACTCGCCAAAACTCTCGAGGAGTTCGTTAAAAATCGAGGGGTAAGGGGCTATTGGGGCCAAACACCAGAAAATGACGGAGTTGAACCTTGTTAAAAAAGGACCCAGCCCTTTGCCAAAATACCTCGCGTCCTTCATTATGGGACTCAGAGTTATCTATCTCTCGTAATAAACGAGCCGAGCGCCCCCCTGCGTCCCCTTAACCCCCTTACTCTTCCCTTCTCCTTCAGTCAATGTCTTAGGAGAAACTGATGGACTTGAGTAATGATGACACGAGTCCAGTGGCGCTCCTCCCTCCAGCCTCAACCTGCCTTCCCCTTAAGTACCTCACCTTTAAAGAAAAACGTAAACCCCGTCATAAATCACCCGGCTTTTTACGGTATTTCTCTGTGGGACTCTCTCGAACATTTCTCACAAATTCCTAGCTCGCAGTTTTTCTCTCCGGCACTTTTTTTTCAAAAAAAAAAATACATCTCTTCGATGCAGTTTGAAAACAAGACCCTCCATTTTCCCGCACCATTATGCGCTCCTCCTCCCTCCCTCGATCGTTAAAAATAAACATCATCGTTACGTTTATAGGGTAAAAAAACAATTACATTCACTTAAAATTGTTTTAACAAATCATTTAAAACATTGTTAACATACTTTTGGAAAATTACACCGGAGACACTTTCGCGCACTCGTTTAACCGTAGGATCTTACAGGAATGCAGCTCGCTACAAAGAGTGATGCAGATTCGCATTTGTTAACCAGAGGCAAACTGCTCTAAAACACTAACAGTGAGCACCCCACTTTGCTAGTGTACATTTAAATTCGACTCTTCCACTACCTGTAGGTGGCGCCAAATTTGACCGTGGAATTAAGATGTTGAACATGTACTTGTGCGAGAATATATACATATTCTTTGCCTTGGACATGTGTCGTCAGGTGGAGGGTCGATCAGTGATGGACTTACTTGTAGATAATGACTTAGCTGGTATACAGTCGAAAAATGAATTTCCGATGTATTCGAACTGCTAATATGCATCAGCAATGCATTTTAATTAATATGTATTTTGAAATTTGTAAACATTAATGCTAACTGCATTTTGAAATATTGCACATTTCAAAATCATTTCTTTGCAGATGGGCAAAATGGCTATACGCAGCTCATCAGATTCCATCTAAAGCCAACTCATGCACAGAACATGTAGAATATTTAACCTGCAAAAGTTAATAATGTATGCGTTCGCCTCATGGGGTTTATTAAAAAAAAGGTAATGAGTTATTCCGATCCATCCTCAATTTCGAAAAAAATTTACATCCTCCAATTTTACAAGACCATGTTATATCGTTAGTGAGCTGAGCTTCTTACATCCTTGTTTTTTAGATAACATTCCCTTTTATCATGTTTATTGACTTATGATCCAGGCTAGCACAATAGCATCGTTTTGTAATTTCGTGGTACTTCTAATTTTGGCAATTTGTTCATATCCGTTACTTGTAAATTAAAGTATAACACTATGCACTCGTCAGGAAACACCAGAGAATCCAATAAACCCCGAGAACTCGTCCAATGTAGGCCTACTGGTCTACTAGCGGATTACCATTTTACATGACAATCGTATATACAATTGCATGGTTTTGATGTATGGCGTCACATGAGTAGGCCCCTATACCACTATCATTAAACAGGCGACACTGTGTTGCAACATTTTCGTGGTGCCCGAAAATGAACTTAAGGTAATCTGATTTGAATAGGTACAGTATATTTCGTGCAATAATTGCACACACAAATATATATGTAGGCTACATGTAAATTATATACTCAAATTTCATTACAGATTTGAACTGTCACGCCCATAATATTATCATGATATATACTTTTTCCTTTGCAATCGTGTCAGAGATGACCCACAAGGTTGCATGACTTCACACGAATGTTACAACAATATCGAATAAATAAAAGATATTGTAGAGTAATGCGACAGATACATGCAGAGGAAATGTCAATGAAAAGAGAAATTTAAAGATGAGTGGATTTTCTGTATATCGGCGCAGATGCAATTCCTCAAACTCCTTCCGTTGGTGAGCATGCAGGTCTAAGTCGATTTCAACATATATCTATAAGTGACTTATAAGCAAGCATGCAGCACATCCGTTTCAGCTTTTCGAGCGAACGAATTTCAAGAAAACAAAAACAAAAATGCCTTTCCCGTTAGAAACCTAATAAATATTCAATACTTCTAGAGACCATGCAACTCGTCACTGTTTATATACGAGGCATTTGTTCTCCTTCTTGGAATCGCCGCTCTTATCGACAATGGGGATTAGCTGACCAACCCTGCATGCACGCTTTTCTCAACGACGCATGGCCAGCACGCGATTTCGACAGGGTGGCCCAAATCAGTGAAGGACTCTTGAAGTGGACCTCGGGGTCCTGAAGCTCGGATGAACTGCCATGCAGCCACGTCGGCTGATTCATGCAGGATGGAATACTTACGTTCCATTCATCCTATAAATGGGGATACTCAGAAAGTAGCTTTACGGATCGTACTTTGGCAGCCGTGAAGTCAGGGTGCAAAACCGACGCGCTAATTGGTTTAAAAACTACAATACCTAGCTCTTCGTTGAATTTCTCAAACCAATTAGCGCGTCAGTTTCACATGCACGTGATTTCACGATTTCCAAAGTACCATTCGTAACTTTTGTGAGTATCGCGTATCCGATGTTTCTGATGTGTCTGTTTCTGAGTTAGTGAAACACATATACAGTACAAGTTTTTCCCCATGCATGGACTCGATATTGCGTCATCGTTTCAGGAACGATAATTTGAATGGGTTAAAAGCAGAATGGTATAAGTGACTTAACTGATAATTACACTTAAACTTTTTCAAAGTAATACAGTACAATTGTATGCTCTATGTGCTTATAGCGACGCTATATAGCAGCACATGCTCCATGTCACTCGTATCGTTATGATACTTAAAATTTTCCCCCTTCAGAGTTGAAATTATGCACTTAACTCACTTTTTTGCAATTTTGTCACTTATAACATTTTGAGTATTTTGAGTATACATGCATGTAAACAACGCACTTTGCGAGCCACGCATTCCACGCGCCTCTGGTGGCACTAGGTGTGAAAACCCTCTCAACCCAAAAACACAAATACACTATAGCGGAGTTATAATGAAGTGCCGCAATTAAAAAGCTGAAAATGTCTTCAAGTAATATATGGGTCCCTAGGTATACCCTCGCGCCGATGTTGCCAGTGCTGTCGAACATGCGCCTCGGTGAGGGTACACCGACAATTAAGGACGTCTTCGGTGGCGAGTGTCGTCCGACATATTACACGAATTCCAACATGACCACATACACGTAAGGGGGGTCAGACTGGACACACGTTGATCGCCGGACATTCGTTCGAGGAAGGGAAAAAAACAACAACGAATGAGATGAAGCTAAAGATAGCAGGTCCGAGCTGGATCACAACACAGACACCGACGTCGCGTTATTTCGAGTGATGGATGGGAGATATTTTGAAGGTAAGGGGGAACATCTAAGGGGATTAACGCTATAGGCCTGCACGCGAATAACGAGCAAACGGTAGGATAACAAAAACCCAGTGATATTCTTGTAAATGTCGAAAAATGGAAGAATGCCACCTAGAAGGCTAAGAGGACGACGCAGTGGGGGTGCCTCTATTTTCACCCAAAGCTAAAAAAAGAGGGGGGGGGGATGGATATTATATTAAACGAAAAAAAATATAAATATCTCCCCGTGCCCCCCTCCAGTCAATGCTTAACAAGCAACGGCGCACGTACGAGCATGATTTCGACGAATAATGGCTAAATTATGGCGACAAAAGAAAATACGACCTACCTTTTAAGCACCCCTCCCCCCCCCCCTCCCCACTAAAAAAAAGGGTTCGTGTGATATTCTTCCGCGTATTACAACAGCGCTTCAGCGTGTGGCCCGGAAAAAAACACCGATTAAAAAGCGCCGTGTTATGTGTGAATGCATCATTCGCACATCATTAATCCCATCGTATAAAGGTACTGTAGGCTACATATCCTAATCATGGACGAACCTTTTTAAGTTATAACCCTTTGTATTCTCATCATAAATACTCGTACGAATTGTTATTCGATGTCTGCATGGGAATTGTAGATTTGAAAGTTTGGGTGATGCCCAATTATATATATACAGTTGTATATGCATTTACATATATTTTGACATGTTGCAATGCATGAAGTATTATCCAGCTTTCAAATTATTGTTAATTTACGGATGCTCAAGGCCATGGTCATGGTTTTGCACACTATTTAAGAGTGGCTCGGGAGGGAAGAGCAGGAATGGGTTGGATAACACTTATAGTAATGCCACATTGGCCATATGGAGGAACATACAGTAAAAACTCGATTTTATGACCTAATTGATGGCAGGGGTGTTTCATAAAATCGAAAATTTCAGAGAATCGAGTTTGCCATTCAAAACAATAGAAAACCAATTTTAAAAAAATTGGAAACAAGGTTAAGTCAATTAAGTTTTTTAAGTATTGTATCACATTACATGTTCATGTATATCACTTTTGTTGAGCAGCTTTGAAAAAATCATGAATCTTTTTCTGTTTCACCATCTTTATTTTTTTATCAAAGCCAAATCCATTATTTTTATAGTTGAAATAGCTGGACTACTGCTACGAGCAGGCCTCAAACAAGGAACCCCCTAACAGGTCTGCCTCTAATGTCCTGCGCCAGCCAAAAAATGCACGGTGTGGTCGGCAGGAGCCTCTTTCATAAAACAGAGGTTTCATACGATGGAGGATCGTAAAACATTTATTTTCACAGTGCCTTACAATTCTGCGCTAAGTGCATTTGTAAATAATTTTTACAGAATCTGCGAGCCCTATTCCCGAGGAAATCCGAGGAAATCACGTGGCCTGATGACATGATCAGCTCAGACAATCCGCATCATAGAAGCAAGCAAGACTGCTTTTTGTCGGCCATATTGTTTATTGCTCGTTCCGCAGTGCCTGCCCTAGAGTCCCAATTTTATTGTTGGAGCGCGGAAATGCATCGCAGTATCCGCCAATAGCACAAAAGGTGAACTCTGCCACTTTAATTTTTATATTGCTACGTATTCAGGTTAGACAACATTTGCATATTTATGGCTTATTATTCTTGCATAATGCCACGCGGGATCAACGTCCACGGGGGTTGACTGGTGATAAAATCATCAAATACACATGGACTGTTTATTTTTTGCACCTAGAATTGTTGTTACCTTCCGTGGTTATTTATTGGTGCCATCAGTTGGACGATGTGCTGATAGCTAGGCAATGCTATCCAGATTCTGATTGTCTGCATGCATTGTATACATATTGAGCAAAGTAGGTATCAAGCATGGCGGATGGTTACTCCTTTGGTCAACCAGTCCAGGAAATCCTGATGTTGGAATAGAATTCCAAGAGATAACATTGATACCCCTGCGCAAGAGGGTGAAAATTCTGATGACATTTAATGGGACAAAAAGTTGATATGAAAGCCTGAACAATTGTTTTGTCATGAAATTCTCCGAGAAATTTGCATGTATTTAAACATCACATCCCACCTTGGTTTTAAATTCATTGCGTACGCATGCAGTATTTTAACAATATCTGAGTACCTGTTTGCATCTGAAAGTATATCAAATATAATGACAGTGTAATTATTGCCCCAAGGCGAGAAGAAATAATTGTGCAAAATTGAGCGTGAAATTAAGCTTAGAATTATGTGCATGTCTTGCTTTTTTTTAAAAAATTATTGGTGAAAATAACATTCAGGGTTTCGCCCCATGCATCGTTTATGCTTTTCTATTTGAAACGCAAAAAAAGATGCATGGAGAGAACACGTGTTTACTATTGCAATAAACTTCAACAAAATTGCAACAACTTCAGTTTATTAAAGTCGCAATATGTGATGCTAATGAGCTCCTTGTAAATTTGGCTTACATTCAATAGAGATTAGCAATTTTGCCAAAATTTCCCTTCAAAATCAAGCTGTTGGAACACAACTGAACGTATTTTGGAACATAATTAACATGCCTTCCAAGAATTGATTATTGCGTTACATATAAAAAAGTGTTTTAAAAATTGGAGCAAATTTAATTGGATAAAACCACAATTTTAGAACACATTGAAAGACAGGTTGTTCCAAAAGTGTTTCCAATTTATCTCATAGGAACACAAAGTCTTCATAACCTGAGAACACAATTATAGGAACATTAAATTAAAACACACTTATGGAACACAAACCCAATTATGGAACATAAAAAATAGTGTTTTGTGTTACAATTATTGTTTTAATAGGCATGTTTTTGATGTTCCAACCGGTTGAAAATGACTTACATATAGTTTGATTTACTCAAGCGATGAGTGTTAACCAGGAACTTTGTGGAAAACTTTCCATACTTTAATTCTGGGACATTTTCCTCAAAAGCTTTAAAAGCACACTTGACTAAACTTTTACTCAATTAAGAAGCTTGAGAAAAAACAAACACCTTCCAATTGTGTTCCATATCAAAAATGTATCAAAAATAGGATCAAATTTATTTCCATAAAAGCACACTTTTAAGACACATAGAAACACATATGGTGTTCCAAAAATAGTTACAGGAAAGTATTCCTAATTTATTCCATATGAATATAAAATTAAAACGCAATTATGGAAAACAAAATCACAATTATGGAACATAAAAACCCAATGATGGACCATAAAAACACTAAAATGCTGTGTTCTGTTTTCCAATATTGTATAACAATATAGCATTTTAAAAGACGTATTTTTTGGCATTCCAACCGTTTGAAAATGACTTTCGGTGTTTGATTATAACTCAAGCGATGAGTGTTCACCATGAACTTTGTGGGAAACTTTCCCCCTTAATTCTGGGACAGAAATCATACTTGACTAAACTTTTACTCAAGAAGCTTGGGAAAAAACAAACACTTTCCAATTTAGCGCTTGAGCTGTACAAATCTGTGCTGAAACAATATTGTCAATATTTTGTTGTTGGTGCAGTGGACTATTTCAAGCTATTTTTTTCCTAAGTGTGCCATCCCCTGGCACTGTGACGGTTTCGTGGATCTCATTAAGCAATGCTGGGACAAGGTCGTGATTCACTTGACTGCCCTGAATAAATTATTGAGTACAGTATCAAGAAATATAGGTTATCTGTTCAAAAATCATTCACTGTATCGCGACCAGAATATGTTGGTATTTACAATGCCAAGAGGAACATTTGGAAGAACTTTTTGTTATTAATTGCTGCAAGTTATGTCCATATAAGTTGTTTCACATAATTTTTTTTACATTAAATGCTTACATAAATCATTACACTCTAAAAAAAGGTGTACCATATTGCACCTTTTGAAGTGCAATCGCATGCTACACCGGTGGCACCTTTCTGGGTGCCATAT
>JAQGBX010004320.1:0-15570 GCA_034698745.1 Megaphyllum sjaelandicum | reverse complement strand
CATTTGAAACCCTAGTCGCAGTATTTTAGGGGTGGGACTGGGAGGAATTCGGTGCCATAGGAGACGGCCTTAAAAAAAAATGCATTCCAAAAGTTTGCTGATTTGCGTTTGTGCATCGATCTTCCCAAACAAATCAGCAATCTTTCCAAATGGAAACTGCACGACTCCCTTATCGTGTTATAATATATTAAACTCTGATATGAGCAGTAAACAACTACAGATTGTGACATACACTGTATTGCTCATGCAGCTGCATGGTCAAACTTTGGCATGCATGCATGCATGCACCTGTCAATTAATATTCCTGTATTAATTTAGCATTGCATGGCCAATTAACGTAAATGTACCTGTCAGAAAATGCAATTTAGATCAATGCCATGGCTTACCTGATGACATGCTTCTGCAAGTGTGGCTTTGAATAGTGCACTAGGTGCTGGACTATTCCCCAGAAGGACAGTGGCAGAGTTAGCAGAACGAATATCCCGCCAATGAACCAAGCTTTGTCATGAGGACGGGCTCCTGATTTCTGCAGGCGAATTATTAGGAAAGGCAGCACGATAATCAGCACAATCCCATAAAATATCATGACAAAGGGTGCCAACCATGTCCTCCAACGGAATGTACAAGCTCGATCTCCACATTTCAGACACATATTGTTCCCGAGATTACCAAAAAGTCCAAATTACGTGATGGTTTATCCAAAAAGTTGAAAGGCTTCACGATCCGCTGTGTCGTCCATTTAAAAGCATGAAATAGGATACCATACGAAGCTCCCGTCTGCTTCCGAGCAGAAAATCACGGTAATAAAATGATTATGAAATAATCATTCCAAGTCATTCACAGCTGCCCGCCATCTTGTACTGTCGTGCACCAAAGTTCTGATACTTCTGAAACTCTGGACATGGGCGTTTGCTCCAGAGGGCGGGGAGGATGGACTGGGCCAATAGTTTCAAAATAATTCTGACCAACTTTACATCTCACTAATTAATTTACTTTGGAATTAGTCCAAGTCCCATTATAGTCATGCATGATGTTTAAATTAGCAATCTCCCGAATAATTTCTGAAGAATTGCGACATTTGCCAGATGTCTTATGAAAATGTTGTTCCCATTCCAGCTTACTTGAAGATCCACTTTTGAAAAAAAATTGGTACACGCGGTTGAAAAAAACTATAGCAAACAAACAGGATTTTTGTTTTGTTTTTTGACAAAAGAAAACACTAAAAAAACTAGCAAATAAGAAGTAAAATTGGCATAATTTTAAAAATTTCAATTTCGGAGTTGTAGCTAAGCGTCAGATTGTGTTTGATAAAGACAAATATGCATTTGGATAAAATGTAATCAAATGTTAATGCCCGTTTATGTTCGTATGAATCATGCAAGTTTTTTTTCTTGAACTTGTGTTAAAATTATGCACTTCCAAATTTGCATGTTTGTAAAAAAAATTATCAACTTGACTGTGTCTTGACAGCTGTACTGTCCCAGTCGGTAGTTTATTTCTAACTCGGTAAGTTTTTAAATAAATGAATTTCAAACGGTGACAGAGAAAAAAATGGAAATAACTTTTTATGCGTTATATTTTCATTATTATATTTCCCCGCACATTTAGTTTTTATTTAATCTTTACTAAAACAGGGTACATTGGAAAAGTCAAAGAACTTGAAAATGTCGGAAAAAGTCAGGGAGAAGTCTGGGAAGAATGGCTTATTTTGAAAAAGTCAGGGAAATTCAACGTCGTCGAGATCCAAAATTAATGCTTCTATATGGTTAGCTCAGGGCCCATTTTCTGAGTAGAAATTTGCAAAATTGTCCACGTAGTTTTTCGAATACAAATTTGCAAAATTTTCCACATTTACAGAGTGCAAATTGGCAAAATTTCCCACGATTTCCGTGGACAAAATTGCAAATTTTTCACGTTTTCAGAGTACAAATTTTCAAAACTTTCTACATTTTACGAATACAAAATTATGAAATTTTCAGAAAAGTTTCATGCACATAATTTTTAAAATTTTTCTATGTTAATTTTAAAATTTGGCAAAATATTTTCCTTTGTCGATTTTGCAAAATGTGCCAGTTTTTTACATTGTCATTGGTCAGGGAAATTTTTTTAAAACCCGGAAAAGTCAGGAAAGTTGAATGAAATTTCTGGGGGAACCCTGTAAAAAGTAACCCAAAGAAATGAAAATATCACAGTAAAGCTTGAAAGCAAACACATAAGAAGGTGTAATAAAGGTGGGAATTGTTGTCTGGTCGTCAACACAAGATCTAGCCAATGATGCAGTGCATAAATTCAAGGTTTAATTATCCTGGGGAAAATCCGAAAGGGTGGTTGATTATTGTACATCATGAATCAAACTGTCAATAGTTAAAATGCTGCATCAGCAAAGTTCATTTTGGTGAAACAATTAAATGCCAGGCCAAAATACGTGTACACGAAAACAGCCTCAGGAGCGATAGCTTGCCATATCACCTATAAAATCACATCACATTACATAATAGAAAAAAAACTTGAAATTATCCTAGCAGAAAATTTCAAGTTTTGCAAAATTATATATCATGTGTGATTTACAAGAAATATTTTTTTTAATACAGCTTTGCAGCTGCAATAATTTACTATAATGCTCTTATTATAAACACATTTACCACAGTTTTTTACTGTGTGTTTAGGCTGAAGTACTTAAATATAATTAACTGGGTAATTATTTTTCAATTAGTACAAAATAATGTTTAATTCAGTTGCTTTCATGAGACCTAATGATAAAAAGCAATTACCTGTTGATATAATCCGCTGGAATGAAATCAAGAATACGGATTGCAGGCAATTTTATCCTCACTTGAAATTTAAACATGTATGTTTAATTATATATGAAGTAAAAGCCAAACCAAACATGCAAAAATAAGTTTAATATTTATTATTGACTGATGAATGATTAATTTTCAAGATTAAATCATTTCGAAAATAGGCCTACTTATAAAAATGAATTTGTTTTTAAAAAAATTTTTGCTTGTTTTGGGCAGAAATGAGTACATGTGTACTTTACTATTTTTGTATTGCTTGCAATATTCTAGTAGAAGCTAGACTTTATGTTCAGCTTGACAATCTGTAAAGCATATGACACACCAATGACTTCGCATTTTTATTGGTGCACCTTTTATCACATATGAAAGCATACCAAAAGATGTCAGCCACATATTGTAGTAAATAGATATTCCTTACGGATACATTGAAAAATGTTGGACTATTTGCAGGAAATTCAACTAAACTACTCAAAAATGCAGTCTCAAAAGGCAACACAGTTTTATTGCATGTACATTAATGTATATCAGATGAGTTATGGTTGTTAAAAATAGTTGTCAGTACAATTGTAAATGCCCAGTCATTTAGAAAGTTCGAGGTTTGGTACACATATTCCAATATTAGATGTTTAGTTAGCAGGATAAATAAAGTAGCTCTAAACTGTGAAAATGTTATTGGAGCTAACCTCCATGTCTCATTCGACGAATATCTTAAAATACCCATGCGGTTTTGAAGTTGGACGTTCGATACAAAGGGTGCATTATTTTTAAACCTAAGTTAGTGGCAAGACAAAATTTGACTCAACATGTAGGCCTACTGTTGGAACTCGATATGCCGTATGCCATACCCATCTACTGCTGATGTTGAACTATGAACAAATTGTACTTTCTCAATCTCGACGTATTCAACAGTATAACTGCAGTCATTGGTGATTTAGCAGGCCGTCATCAGCATTAGTGCAAATTTCAGTGTGCCAATGACGAAGTCTTAAGTGCAAAGATGGAATGTACCAGTTTCTATGACGTGCGCAAAGGAAGCATGACTAAGATGCATTCAGTATAATAAAGCATAGAGCAGGGCATTTACCTTTGACCAGTACTCTTTTATTTTATTATTACTGACGGATTAGTGAGCATGTTTCAATTTTTTTTAAATTTAAGCCGATATGCAAATTAGTAGATTAGACTACAAGTGTATTTTTTATAGTACATCGTTTTTTTTTTTTTTTTTGGAAAAAAATCCAAGATGTAACTAATTTAGTTTCCACATATAACGAATGTACCAAGTTTGTAATTGATCTTTGAACTGATGATTAACATCTGTAGTCAGCCAGTGAAAATCATATGATCGGGGTTAGTACTTTATCAGTGCGACGACACCCTCTTCCATATGTTAAAAATGCCATTTTAATGCATTTTGAGCAACGAGTAATAATAATAATAACAAATTAACAAGGATTAAACAATATGCATAAAATATAAATTCACTAACTTATTGATAAGTGTCACAAAGTTAAAAACAAAACGTAAACTTTGCAATTGACTGCGACTACCGTAGAATATGCTCATGTACTTTAATGGACAATTTGGAATTATATGAACTGGAACACCATCTATGAAATGAGTTGGCCTATTGTTGACACCCATGTTGGGTACTTGAATACCCTATGGTGTATTTACAATATTAATAACCATGGCCTCAATAATACCTTATAATACGATAGTATGCAAAAGTGTTCTGTTAGTGTTGCATTTAATTTCTACCAGTGTTTCGTAACTTTTTCATACCTGCGGACCAGCGAAAATAGAAAAAAAATATTTCGTTCAGTGGTAGAAATAGGAAAGATGTTTCACGGCCCGGTAAAAATAGAAAAACATATTCCATAGAGCGACTTATTGCTGGAGTAATATTTTAGGACTAATCCATCTGCTTTAGATATCATCTTTTTGTGGGTTTATATGGCTGTTTGTCAAGTTTATGACGGCAGAAAATAAGAAAAACGATTAACGTGCAATTATGAGTGCATGAGAAAAGCTGACATTTTTTTCCTTGAAATTTCGCCCAAGTGTTGTCAACATTAATTTCATCCTTGCCGTTTTTTCTTATGACTGAATGCATATTTTAAATTACAACATGAATTGCGAAAATAAAAATAAATTGCACAATCACATGACTTGCTAATTGTAAAAATCAAGCACTAATTTAAAAAATCACTGAAGCACGGGCTTGACATTTCACTTTCTTCATAGATTGTTCACTGTTCCATCTCGTCGTCTGAATCTCCGTGCCAATATTCCTGCAATACTGCCTGAAGCCAACCTGCAACCAGCACACCGAGTTCCTTGCTAGATTCCAGAACGAAAGCATGGTCATAGCCCTTGTCACACAAGATAATGTTCCCAGATGGGAACCTTTCCTTCATTGTTTCGTAATAGCTCTTGGGGCACCAGTGGTCGTTTTCTCCGTAATAAAAAATGAGATCATCTAGATGGCGAGCAATGTTATTGACGTCAGCATCCTTAACTTGGTACATTTCATCTTGAGCCATCAGCATCCACTTCTTAGCGCAACTGGGATCAAAAATGTTCATGCTGGCACGCAGGGCACAATTGGCAACTTTTTTGCCTTGGAAATACCATTCGATGATTTTGAATTGGATGCGTTCTGATAAATAAGCGAGGACATGAAGGCAAAACATGGCCAAGAACTGAAAATAGTTCAACAATGGCTTGGCCATCTGCCCCTGAGGACTGAGGGCCAATTGTTCAATCGTTGGAAATAGAAGAATAGATTTGAGGACTTGAGATCCCACGAAGCTGCTCATTACTTCTAAGGCCACATGGCATCCAATGGAATGGCCAACTATCACCACCGATTTATCACTCGGAACGTAGTTTTCAATAAATGATATCTTGTGATTCACTTGCCCACTAAGATCATAGAGATCCTCGTTACCTTGAACAAGAATGTCAATTGAGTTACAAATCTACGGTCATTAGTGAAAAAATGTATTTATTTAAAATAACTATTCGCTTACCATTAAGCGGAGGACATTTAACTTCTGATGGCATCTTGACATGGCCAGCGTGGGATATACCCCAAACAGGCACTTGTTTTTGCAGCGTATTGAAAATGGTTTCCATGAAGTCTTTGTAAAATTCTATCATTCCTGGGTTGCCTGAAAACCACGAAAAATGTTTGTACGAGCTGATACACAGTGCAAGTTTTAACAACGAATTATCCTTTTGTATTGCATGCTTATGCATTTTTCATTTTTGGAAATGACACGATTCAGAACATGCTAGTAAAACAGCACCATCTGATTTCTGTCAAGTCATCGACTGACGTTAATTCAGTGAAATTTTTTTTCTCCAATTGTATCATGTTTAAGACCTGACACAGTGCTCAAGCGTATACTAGGCTCGCACTCTTTGTAAACCAATTTATAAGAAAATGGAATTTTTCATACCTGGAAAAACAAGCACAATCATTTTGCACTCTTTTAGCAATGAAGAATCTCCTTTCACCCAGCATCCATAGGTTATTACATGAGTTGGCACCGAGTTAATCCAAGCATAACCTTCATGGAATGGTGACCGGGGTTTTACTGCCGTTTTGCTCATTATAGTTTTAGTCGTTGGTCAAATGAACACACACAAACCTCCCAATGTCTGTAAATTCGAAAATAGGTCGACATAAAATTACATTTCGGTCGACAACTGCACTTTTGATTACGATTTATTGCTGAATTGAACTAGAAAGTAAACTTGCTTTCAAGAAACGAAAACCCATGGATATAACATTTTTACTCAGGGTATTTATACAGTATATCAGCATACGTGCATTAATTCCTCCAAGTTCACATTTTCCTGCAATTTGACCTTAGCACTTCCCTTCGCCTTGATCTTTGTTTCTTTCAAACTTGTGAAACCTAGCTTTAACAAGAATAAATAGTTATGTAAAACTTACATTTCAGGGTACTTTACTCGCTGTCCCGTATATATTTATCCTAATAGGCACAGCACATTTAGAATGCAAAAAGCACCATAATTAGTATTCTAGCTAGGCATCACGGACTCGCGTCAACCGTGTAACTCTTGCATCGCGAAGTTTATTAAGCAGAAACTGGCAGCGCAGGACTGATTTATTAATAAATAAAACTGGAACGAATACGTATAACGAGCAAAAAAACAAATACAGACTTTGACTTTTGCATACGTGAACTTGAGGTCACGTTTCGAACAGCTGCTAGCAGAAAAGAGCAGACGGTCATCTGCGAACGGCTGGTTAGCCGACGGCTGGCGGCGGATTTAACGGCTTTTATTTCGAATCGAAACGAGCTTGAGCGTGCTTTGGAAGTTTGGATTCTGCCAGGTATGCTTTTATTTATGAAGAGATAATTTGTATTTTGTCAAAGATGTAATGCGAGGGAAGAAGCGATGAATCTGGGCACACAAATAATTGTTGCGACTGGCCACCTTGATATAAATGTATCATCGCTGGGTGGCTAGCTAGCCTCTTGTTCGAGTTTGGGTTTTGGCGGATCCGACGGACATTGAACCAAATAATCTGAATAAATTAACCCACGATTTATTTGTGTGTTTAATTTAATTAAACATTAATGATCATGTTTAAAAAAAATGTTCAGGGGGAACGTTAAATTTAACAGTTATAACGTTGGAATTCCCATTAGGCACGCTCCGCAGTTCCCTTGCTCATAGTGACAGGATGGCGTTGTTACCCCTAAAAAACAGTACACATTCCTGCCATGGATTCGTGCAGTGATGTTTTTGTAAATAAACGGAACGGCGGGAAATTTCAAAGAACGAGAATTCCGATGTTTTGCCTAAACTCGCTGTTTTGTTTGGTTGTCTGTCGGATGCCATTTTTCGGTAGCCTACGTACGGTGTTCACCATAAATGATGGGACACCATTAAATATTTTTAGAATCTGGGCAATCAATCTGACTGTCCCCCATCTGATTCAATCCAACTTGTAGATGTACGGACGGTGGGTAAAAATGTTAACAACATAATTCTCCACTGATGACTCCACATGTGTGTTTATATATCTTCACTTTATTGTTATAACGTTTTTGTCCGAATAATATTGATTTGCAAATCGGTAAATGTTTATAATAAAATTTTATGAACTTAAAGGGAGAATAACTAAACTATTTATATTGTTTTCAAAAGTAACGGAGAACTTTAAAAAAGCCATATTTATAGTGCAACGTAAGTGATGGGACACTTCACAAAAGGTGAGATATTTTGATGACTTATAATAATAATAAACTTTTATCACATGCATGAAAAGGCATATGGTTTGGTTAAAAAAATAAAATATTATACCCAACCTGGGTGTAATTAAACATGAAATTACATTTAAAATTACAGTACACACTGTACAAAATATTTAAAATTTTATGTTGTATGTTCAAGTAAAATATTATAGACAAACATTTGTAAACATATTTTTATTTTGCCAATTTATGAAATCATTTATATCGTTGCACATTCATTTATGTTGAGCACTGTATGTTTACGGGATGCACAAGCGTATGTTTATCGAAATGTAAAAGGTAAAGGGCTGCTGGTCGCCATAACGCTAAGTTACATGTGTTTAATCTCTGCTTGGTGATTATGGATCTGTTTAGCTATAAAGTATCCATTCACAACCATGCGAATTTGTTGATTGTTTTATAAAGAACAAGTTATGCAGTCATAATTGTTATTGTTATGGTTTTTGGCATCCAGTGGTACAGTATCTCATCATGATTTTTCCATAGCTTAACCAGTAATACCTAAAATAATTAACTTGATATGCAAAGAAATGGCAGAAGCAGACCCATATATACAAACCCATTAAAATTGTTTCTCATTGTATTTGCATGCGTTTGCTGAACTTTGCCTCTTGCTGGTTAGAAAAGTAATTTAAAAGTACTACATGTTCAATCATAGTGAGAGCAATAACGAGTTTTTGTTTTAAGCTTATATCTGGAGAAATGGATAGTGCCTTAAAACATTTCATCAGTGCTGCTGAGCAATACATTCACCATCAGGCTGACGCAACCACCACCTCACACTTGCAAAAGCAACTGGAAGTAAGTGAAATTTAGCAACATTTGCCTAACACTAAATATATGAACTGTCAATGAACACAAATTATAAAATGTATTGAAGCACCATTATTATTTGTAGAATTTCATATGTTTGTTTTCCAACGTTTTTTAGTGGTTATTTGGTATAAAAATGACCTGATAATAAATCATGGTCAACCATGAAAATGAATTTACAGGTGCAAAACATTTCTAATTCATCAAATAATATTTATTTAGATACTCATTGGATTAACATCTGGCAATAATGTTTGCAAGATTGATAGTGTCAGTCTTCAGATGAGAGAATGCATATCTTGTCTTATTACCATTCTCAATGAGCCAGAAGTTAGATGCTGCATAGCACAGAAAATCCTGACTTTATTTCAAATTTTATGTAAGTTTTCTTTTTTGTTTTTTACTGTTGGTACTTGCCTTTGTAGATGTAGTGACATTATTTTTGCTTTCGTTTGATAGTGCAAAGCCATTCTTTAAATAAGGAATTAAAAACGACATTTAATTTGACTACAAGCTTGGCCTCTTTTCTGTTCATCCACCGTGACAATGATGAAGATCCAGTCATTGTGCAGGTAATCCTAATTTGTCACCTTGCCATGGCAGTTGACTTCAAAGGGTTTATTTTTCTTAACCCCATTAATTGTGATTTATAATAGTGCTTGGAAGCTATGAAATTATCAACCTATGAAATCAAAATCAGTTATCAGGAAGGCTACTTGGACGACCTTTTGCCGTTTCTACTTAACGTTATGTATGAATTCAGTATCAAGATACTTTATATGTTGTACGTTTTTGTAATTTTAGTAGGAATATTGGAAAAAAAAACTAACTTGGTGGTTTTTTTTTTAAATATTTCTTTGTTAGCCAATCAAGTCCTCCTCACAAGCTTAGGCTGCCATGTTTAATAGTTTTAGCTAATTTATGTCGTAAAAATCCAGTTATTCAGAAGTGGATCCAAAATATGGTAAGTTTTCCAGCTTTCCTAATTAGTTTGCACAGCTGTTGTTGGGAAAATTGGAAAGATGTGTCGTATTCGGTTAATTTGGGATTCTTCAACTATATTTTAAGGAAAATAAGAGGCAGTTTTATCGATGCATCTTGGACCTGATTACGTCCAATGAACAAGGAGATTGTATGTTGACAATAGCAGCATTGTCAACATTTGCTAGTGTTGGAGTTAACGATGATACCGGAATAAAGGTAAGAAACACTTGTGGCAATTTCTGGGAACTTCTCGACTTTTTTTTTTATTTTTTATTTCAAATGTCCAACTATTTTCCATTAAATTTAGCTCTTTCAGTCGGCTAACTTGCATAAGACATTTGAACTGATTTTCAATTTAATCCAAAAAGAGCCAGATATTCAGTGCTTTGCAGTTGACCTTATGGTGGATATGTTGCAAAATAAAACAAATCAGAAGAGTCTTTTACAGTATGTATGCTTTTGTTTGTCATTTTTATTAAGCATATTCTGAACAGCCTACATTATTTTAGTCTTTCTACTCATGAATGTAAATCCAAATGTTGTAGCTTTTAGTTTGCTTACTATTAAATGCAATTCAAAAAACCGTGTGCTAAAAACAAATTATGATTTTATTTCAGATACAAGTACTTTAATGCCTGTATTATAAAAGTTTTTGCAATTCCTCAAACTACCAGTCATCCAAGGACCATCTCCAAGGCGAGTTATACATTACGAAAAATACAGTCAAATTTGTGGATAAATCATGGGGTTAAAAATTAAATTTTCAGCCCTTTATTTCAGATTTATGAACTCATCCTTGCCCTCGTTTCCGAGAATAATCTGCGCCGTGTCATCATCCCGTTAATCTTGAAACAATGCCAGAATTCATCCGCAGGACTGGAACCATTCTCGGTGGCCGCCCACTGGTACTGTCAGAAGCTTGATACTCTTTGGGATACGCCAATTTGGGCTGCTAAATTTTTGCTACTGATAAAGGTTTGATTCCTTTTGTGTTACGAATAATTTGTGTTCTTTGTCAACTTTAGAGATGATTTTGGAAATTTATTTCTTAGGATTTTAGTTCGTTTGCTGGTCAGGGGCAAGATTTTGGACAGCAAATAGACACTCTCTTGCCTTTAATCATGGAAGATCTTTCATCAATATTCCAAGTCCCTGGTTGCAACTTTGAAACAGCTTGCAGAAAGACTGTCGCTAGTCTAACTATTTTGGAAAATATCCTTTATATTTATCATTTTAGTAAAATTTGCTTTTTCTGGAAAAATCTTTGGGCCACTAACTCAACATATTCAGCTGCAAACTTTCTTTAACCATATTGTCACGCCTGTGTTCTCATAAGAATTATGCTAATAAGGTTGCTGAACATCTCACATTGGAAATCTGCTTGAAATTAATGGAAACTATTTTGGAAAATCAGAACACCGCAGATACCAGCAATTTATGTGAAATAATGAGGTAATTTTAATCCTGAGACAATGTCAGTATCATATTTGTTTTGCCTGTACATTACGTTGCAAATGCGAACTTATTACGTTTTTCTTTCAGCGAGACTAGTGTACAAGTGATTTTATACGTGTTGACACTGATGATGAGTAATAAAGGATCAGTAGACAACATGGAAGATAAACTGTATCAGTATTTGCAGGTACATATATTGCTTTACATATATTTTATTAAACACATGTTTTTGATTGTTAAGCGTGAACTATTTTAATCTGTAGAATTTGGTTCATTCACTTGACTTCATGTGCAGATGCATAAGAGCTGATATCACGTGACCTTTTCATTGAATTTCCATGTTTGGAATAAATGAAAAGTTACGTGATAACAGCATATTACAATCTGCATATGGTTCTTGTTAATTTTTTTTTCACACATAATGACTATACACTTTTTACACATTATCCTTTATCTAATTTATATTAGGAGGTGAATATTCCATTTTTAATTAAAGTTTACTTTAAGTCATATACAGCGATTGCTGTCTTTATCTCCTTTGTTCAGTTTTTTTTTTTTTATTTTTTGCAGGATTCAAGACTAATGAGTGTTTTTGCTCTTGCTTTTGGCTCCAATAACGACAAGACCATCACAATGGTTCTAGATGTGCTTCACCTCGGCTATAAGCTTACTAATTTCCCAATATTCAGGTTTGTTTTGACGAAAATATCCTCAAAAGTGACAGAAATATTGAGTAATGTCATCATTAGTTCACAATCATTTCAAATTCCAGGTTCATCGAATGTATCAAGAGGTGGAACAATAAGCAAATTTCTGGCATGCAGAACTCGTTCAAAACAAATCCCCAATTTATTGTACCACCTGTGACGAATGTATGTCCCCAGCCATCATATACCCGACCACCAGTAAACATGGAAAATGGAAACTTTAATTCGTCCGTGAAAAATCTTATTGAAAAGATGGAGAATGGTTTAGCGGTAAAAGCAAAGTTGATTGTCTGCACGTTGCATTTGTTGATCATGTAAATCATGTAATATCACATGTTTCTCCTGAGCAGATTCATGACCTTATGCCATCTCAGGTAATGGCGATGTATGAGCATAAGATATCATCCCTTGAGGTATTTTCATCAGTTTAAGCCATTATTTGTATTGTGGTGCTCATCGCCGACAAATTTTGATACAAATGGTTGTTTCCAAATATAGGTTAAAGAAAGACACCTCCAAGGCTTATTGGATGCCAAAGCGACGTCTTTGCAACAGTCTGATCAGCTTTTGGCCCAGTACCGTTGCCGTTGGGCACAGAGAGATGCAGAGGTAGTGCTTGCCTTTGATTGTCATAATTATCTTTGTTATCACTAATGAGCTATCTTGGCAATGTCGACTCCTTTCATTCAATAATATGGATAAAAGGATAAAATCCTGCAAGCTATGCAGTTCTATTTCCAGTGTTTTGGACTAATTTTTTGTGTTCTTCAGGAACTGCAATTACGAAGCATGTTGCAAGAAGCAGAGCGCCGAAGTGAAGCAGCCAAAGCAGAAGCAACGAAGGCATTGTTAAGCCAGCAGACTGTTCAGAATCAGCTGCAGACTGCCATTCAAGATGCTTCCATATTGGACAAACAAATGGATGATATGAAAGATGTAAATACTTCGTTGCAAGCAAGGTATGTTAATTGTACAGCTTTTTTCAGTTAAGTCAAAATTAATTTTAATTATAAGAAATCTCATCTAACAAAGGAATGCGCTTCCTTTAGAAGAGCCTAACCTGTGAATGACAATCAGAATTACTTCACAATTGCATATTTTTTCTTATATCAGTAATATTGTTATAAAAGCAACAATGATTTTATTATATTTACAGCCTGAAAGCATCTTCTGAAAGAATGGCACGAGTAAACGCAGAACACAAATCTGCAATAAAATTCATCGATGTACTCCAAGAGCAAAATAACAACTATAAACATTCGGAAGAAGAGTGAGATAATAGTTGCACGTTTATCTGTATGTTAATTTTATTTCTCCAGTTGCTAATTATTAACTTATGCTGTCTTTAGTATGACTGAGAAAATCATGCAATTGGAAAGCGAGGCAAAAATACTCGTTAAGAAGTTGAAAGATAAAGATTCAAAACTCAACGGTAAACTGAACTTTTTCAAGTGTCTTGCATTCAATCGGCATTTCATTAATTTTGATGTTATCTTTGCTGCATTTCAGAGTGTTTTAAGGAATATAAAAATGTAGAAGCACGTGTGCAGGAAGCGGGAAAAACCATCAACAGCAAAATTGAAGAAAACTCCATGCTCAAAAAGAAAATTAATACGATGGAAGAAGAAAACGCTTCCCTGATGCGAGAGGTAAGACTAAGTGCCAATATGATCTCCATTTTTTTATTTATTATTAATCTTCCATGCGTCCGTTTAATTAAATCATGATATCCAGATGCCAATAGTTTTCTAAAACTGGCTTATAATTCTTCCCATTTTTTCGATATATCAATCTATCCATATATTTTGTTTTTGTATAATTATAGGTTGCTGCCTTGGACTCTCGTTGCCGCCAGCATGAAGTAAATTTAGAAGAAGCCGAAGCTAAAATGAAAATAAAGCAACAAGAATTGGAAAAAGCTCAAAATGATTTGGAGGAACTCAAAAAATCCCTTTCAATTATCTATAATCTCGCAGGCAATAAGTCCAGCTGAGTTATGCTTCCATTTTATCAAGAATGTATGTTGAAATGTTTTGATGCCTTTATCACGTGTCATTGCATTCATTCCATTGGTGAAAGTCAGCCAGAGGCCGGCGGTGGCATGTTCCTTTAGTAGTTGGTTCGATGAAAAGATTCAATTCAATTTCTTGGAAACTTGGCAATTTCAGGCATGTCCGAAACGTCAAGCGCATATTTCTGAGCATTTTACTAACCATGCTCAAAAAAGGAAATTTCAAACTGAAAGTAATTATACTTCATTTATGTTTTTATAATCGACAAATTAAAACATTTCATTTCTCGTAATTCACATTCTAAAAAAAGTTTTTGAACATGCCGTATTTCCAGACATAACTTTCCTCGTGTATGGGTTGGCTTTTATGTTTATGGATATCCTTAGGTGATCCATTCTAGTTCCAGATTGCACATGTAATGAACGACTAATTGAAAGCATCAATATGAGCATAGTGCTCCATTAGTTTGTTCGAATGATAACTTCCACCACCAAGAAAGTTATTTCCAAAATTTTCTCCACTAGTTTTATATTGCTAGGTAAGGCAAATCTAAAAAATTACGTGATGCAGTCCAATAGGTAAATTCATAAGGTCGATTTCAGTTTAAAAACTCATTTAGACATAACGTGATTTAATTTTTATGTAAATACGTTTTTCAATTCAAATTACTATTTAAGAGAAGCATCTTCTTTCATTGTTTCCTTTTTATCTGTAAATATATTTCTTTTATTTTTGTAATGCCATTTGCGGTAATTGGTTGTAGCAATTACGCATTTTATCAGTATATCGATTTATTAGAGGAGTGCTAACGCTGTATCAGCTTACTCGTTTGTACAGCAAATAAATACTGATTTCATAGAAAAATCTAAGATAGTTTTTTTTGTGCAAGATTTCATAGTGTGCATGTATCTTTCTGTAACATACTGTATAACTAAACTATACAAATGCATAACTAATTTTTCTTATTCAGAATGAGTTTGTATAAATATTGTCATTGGAGCCTTATATTTAAAATGATCAGTTGTATTGAGCTACTCAGTTTGCATGCACAATTTCATTTACCTAAGTATCTGTTGTAAAGCAAATTGGTTCTAAGGTTTCTGGTAATAATTCGGATTACCTTATTTCACGTTTTAACTAAATCTACTTGTGTTAATCTAAGGCTTTATAATGTAAGCAACCAGTAAACGTATTTGAAACTAGAAGATTTGAGCTAATTTTCTCTGTATGATACATCAATGTTACAAATGTAGAAGTTTCAAGGTTTTAGCACAATATGATTTTAGTTTTAGCCATAAGTTACTAGTATTTGTTTTACTAAAGGTCGAGATAGATCACCGTAATGTCAGCTCTGCGTAGCTGTCATATGACGTTCCCGACAAATATAGGTTATTGTCTATGCGCGTGTCTGCACAGTATGGGCTATACATTTCAAATATTAAAATTGTTACTCAAATATACGCTTGAACTAAAATTAGTATCGTGTTTTGCATGAAGCGAT
>JAQGBX010004319.1:0-15573 GCA_034698745.1 Megaphyllum sjaelandicum | reverse complement strand
TGGTCCTCATGGGCCCCTGCACTGTTGGGCCCTGGGGCTTCAGCCTTCTCAGTCTAATGGATAAGACGGCCCTGCATGTATCGTTTTTCGTGAAATATTAAGGAACGAGTAAATTACGAAAGCGCGTAAAATTCATAAATTATAAACGATTATCTGTAAATAAGCCAACTTGAGTTTCAGTAAAGTTATTTCGTATAATATTAGAATCTGTACTGCCTGTTATGTTATTTTTTAATGCATTTTTCACATTATGATGAGCGTATATGCCAAACGCACGCATTTTCGATTGCATTAATAATTTTTTGAAATCTTTTGTATTTATCCAAATAATACCCTATGATTATAAGCACATGTAAAAACTTCAATTGGCGATCAAACTATACCGTATAACTATTGTGCTGCTAAGGCAGAGTAACAGAAGATAATGAATTTCAATACAATAACAATGAAAATTAACTAATCAGCGCATTTTCTGGGCAAATGTTCAAGGATTCCTGCGTGCAAAAAAAACAACTTCATTTACTTTTACTGTAAAAAAGTATACAATTGTAGAGCATCTCGTATCATCAACATGCGATGCCCATCTGCCATTATCTGACGTAAATACAAAACGCCACAATTTTATTTTATTTTTCATTTAAACAATTAGTTATTGGCAATGGTGGTTTTAACGTCAAAGTACATAGTATTGGAATAGACCTTATTTATTTTTTTGATGAAGATGTCAAAGGGGGGTACATGTACGGCTGCGCTATAAACTCGACATGATAATGGTGCCAATTCTTTCGAAATACACGAGCAGTTATTATATTGCATGTACTGTATTCATATAGACCTCTATAAATATCGCAGTCATGAACACGTTTGACCTACAATTTTTGATTAAGGTGTCGACAAAAATATTAATCTGATTATATCATACGTTTTGTAAGATAATTCAGAAGCAGCTTTACGCGTCCCACCAGAGACATGCATCCAAACGGAAGGGAATTCGATTTGATTATTTTCGGGGCTACTGGGTTCACTGGCAAACATGTAGTGGAGTACGTGGTTAATATTTCTGATGAAGAAAAGAATTTGAAGTGGGCAGTGGCTGGAAGAAATGAGAGAAAACTGCGAGAAGTTCTTCAAGAAATTTCGCTGTTAACAGGTAGGTTATATAATAGTTTCCGTAACCTACCGTCCTACTTTTTTTCATATCAAAATGTGCAAGCAACATATCCTATTGCTGCTAAAAATTAGTTAAGCGCTAGCTATAAGCTGAAATTGCTAGATACTGTATTAATATACAAATTTTACAATATTATTTAAATGTCATAGCTTTATGTTTCAATGCATATGCTAAGTACAGTAAATGACAGGATAAAAAATTGTAATAAACTGGGATTTTAAATAATGGATAAAAACGAATAATGCAAAATTTCATTAGGTGTGATCGCAATATGCCAATTGACAAATTATTTATTTTTAGGCAAAGATCTGAATAAAATTCAAATTGTACAAGCTGCAGTTGACGATGATAAGTCATTGACCGAAATGTGCAGTAGGACAAGAATAGTACTGAATTGTGTTGGACCAGTAAGTACTCTTAAATATTTTTTTTGCTGGCCACAATTTCATTGAGTATATTTTTTAACCAAGAGTCCCCAATGGTGCCATAATTGCTAGTCTTAATAATGTTGGTCTTATTTTTTTTTAAATTTCGAATCTAGTACGGATCTATAATATCTCTCAATGATTTATTGTTTATTTGCAGTATATACTTTACGGGGAACCAGTGGTTAAGGCATGCATCCAAAATGGCAGTCATCACATAGATTTCACCGCAGAATCCTTAGTGAGAACTGCGAATTTCAATTGTGTTTTGTTAATTTGTTCATCAATTATAAATGCCACGACCCTGTGTGTTATTTTAAATTAGTTTGCGGGAACGATGCAATGGAAGTACCACGTGGCTTCCCAAAAAGCCAAAGTTTACGTCATCGGAACTGCCGGTTTTGACAGTATTCCTTGCGAAACGGGGATACAATATTTGCGAGAAAAGTTTAACGGTATCGCTTTAATTTTTTATCTAAACTAATTATATTCTGTTAATTTTTTATTATCACACATTATCAACACCGCCATTGTTTCAACCAGGTGATCTTTGCTGGGTAGAAACGATGTCAGATATCAACTTTCGGCCAGGGGTAAATAAACTTGCCAACATAACCATTCATGGCTTCGCTTAATTGTGCCTGCAAGCTTTCGTTAAGAGACCAAGGCATGGCGCTGGTTAAATTGCGACTTCTGCAAAATAGATACATAATTTAATCGACACTTTGAATCATATCGTATAGCGTGAACGATGCCATTTTCAGAATTATATTAGTGACAAGAACGATTAATATGCGCGATTTTTTTTTTAAATTCGTACAACGACGTCAGATTTTATATTTGAAACGGAGTGTCACTCCAGCGCCACCGAGGGTGATTTTGTGTGAATGGGAAGCCCGTATTAATATTGAATTTCGTGTGATGACAAACTGAAATTTGGATTTAATTAACTCATAGAAAACGTCTGCAAACTTCGGCACGCTTCAATCAGCCATTTTGCACTTGAGGAACGAGGTTAAACTTCAGGAATTGCATTCTGAAATTTTCTCAAATCCAATACCCAAAAGCAAAAATCCACTAAAGAGCAGGTAAGAACAATTTAGCACGGGATAATTTTCCATTGCGGTTTTGCAAAAGAACCGAACATCTTGCAATTCACATAAATATACAGCGAATTGCCCAAACCATTTGGCCCAAAGGCTCATTTCAAGGGCTTTTAGTCGATCCTGTCTTTAACGGTAATAGCTACGAAGAAAAGGTCAATTAAAAAGTTGTAGGGCGTCGAGAAAGTAGTTCAATGGCTGCATTTGCAGCATTTAATTATCGATCGCCACACAACAAATGATTTCAGGGCTTCTTGTATGTTTACACTCATGCATAACACCGTTACGTTGCAGGAAAGCTCGATTCCTAAAACAAACCAGGTCCAACAGCTTTCCTGCAATGTAGAGGTGTTATGCATAATGCATTGGATGAGTGGTGACAACACCCAAGAAGCCCAGTAGTCATTTGCTTTGTGGTGATCGATAATTACATGTTGCAAATGGAGCAGCCATTAAACTAATTTTATAGAGCCCTACAACTTTCAAATTGACGCTTTCTTTGTAGCTATTGCAGATAGAACCTAAAAGCTCTTGAAATGGGCCTTAATTAGGCCGGTCAACTGGTTTTAGCACCATTGCATTCCGCAACCTATGGTTACTAGTATATGTTCCCCATATCCAATTTTTCATATTTACATCCATTCTGTTGATTTTGGAGGAGGGGAGAAAGGAAGAGAGACTTTTTACTTTTACGATCAATGCTGAGTTGAATAAGAACATGGAATCAACTTAGTCACTAAAAACGTCTAAAAGTATATTACTTTTGCATAGAGGCTTCGTCAGTTACTCTGAGGAGATAAGTGCATGGTGCATCACTTTTCCAAACACCGACCCTGACGTGGTTAACAGAACGCAGTATTATAATTACCACAATCTGCGCATGAAACCGGTACACTATATAATCTTTATACACCACATTTGCGATTAAGGAAAAAATAAATCATAATTAAAGCCGTGGAATTCCATTTTAGTTTGAAATAATGTCGTATCTGGTGATACCAGGAAACTATTTCATCGCATTGACTTACGCCATGTTGGTGCGACTATTGATGTTTCTTTGTAAGTCCCAGCTGGGAGGATATCTGCTGGAAAACGTAATCACCGTTTGGATAATTTCTTATCTTTTGTCTTAAACATGCGTAAACGAGGAAAATAAATATTTTGGTTTAGTTTCCTTTCTGGATGACTTTAGGAATATTCTCAAAAACTGGACCTACGAGGAAACATGTGAGCAATTTTCGTGTGTTTAATTTATATATGTTTGAAACACCATCGAATATTTAATGTATCCGCGTCCAATGTTTCTCAGATTGAGGAAGCATCTTTCGACATGTTCATTGTTGGTCACGGATACAAAGAAAAATTAAAAGGCCTCAATGATCAACATGGTCACCCACCAGATACAAGGATAGTAGTAAAAGTGCATGGACCAGGTATGGCTACGAAATATAATATGGCTTTGATACATTAACTGATGTTTTAACTTATGTTATTTTAACATCCAGTTTTGTACGTATAGAACCTGGATATAAGCTCACACCGATGACTATGGTTCAAGCTGCACTAGTTATTTTGCAAGAACAAGAAAAACTTCCAGACGAGTGTGGATTAATCGCATTTTTGCATATATACGTAACCGGCTGTCAACTTGCTTTTAACTTGTGCAAATCATTATTTTAACAGAGGTGGAGTATTTACCCCTGGAGTAGCATTTCGCCACACTACCTTAATGGAGCGTCTCATTAAAAATGGAGTGAAGTATTATGTTATAAGTCAGTAATTGCAGCTTGTTCTTTGCAATGTTTTAGTTAATATCCTAAATGAAATTCCTGAATGATTTTTACTATTGTAGGTGACAATTAATCGAATATAAATTACGACATATAATCAAGGTGAAGGACAGAAAAGCCATAATCAACTGCGATTTTCCGTGAAGGTGGTGATGAACATGTATTTTTAACATTCCATTTGTCAAAGTTGACCATTTCATAACAATTAAGCGATCTATTATAACCATATCAAACAAAAATAAAAATTGGTCGTTCAATTAGTTTCCATTTATGAAATTCCAAGTGCTCGTTATCGCGGCGCTATAAATACTGTGCATTCGTGCATAGTATGGACGTAGTCATAGATGACTGGTAAATTAATCCATTATATTTACTTTTTTATACTGCATAAAACCTTTATTATTTGAAAGTAACTCATGTACATGTACTTTATATTTTTACTTTTTGGCCCTTTCCCGTAGTGATTGCCATAACCGAGTTATGTGACTGACAATTTCTTTCCCTAATATAAGAAAACTTACGCTTACCTTAATCCTTATTATGATTCGAAACTAATGATATCGTACTAATTAGCTGATGACTTATTCCAGCCATCGAAAGACGCCATGTTTGATATTCGATCAGAAAAGAATGACTCCAGCGCCTCCTATCTGATCTTTGCTACTACATTTGTACAATAGGTCCTTAGCAAAGACAAGTGTAATTAAGGGGACTTTGCACGATAAATTATACTGACATTTTGAGACTATACTGACTTTTGAGATTGACAGTAAGAATGATCATGTAGTATAAAAAAACGTGGATTTATGGCCAATATTGATAAAAATCCGGATTTTGGGATCAGTATAGGCATACTGCATGGGCGTGGTTAAGTTTGTCATCAGTAGTAGGCGAGCGTAGTAGGCCTACGTACTGCCGAGATTGATATTGCACTCTCACATACTGTGACTCTCATCAGTAATACTATCATTATAGTATGGACAGTGTAGGTGGCGCACCTCATTATAAGTCTGTTTTCAGTATTGAACATGTAAACTTAGCATTTCCAAATTGCGCCAGAATTTTGTCATATGCAAAATTAGCAGAAAAGGTTATTTTCTTGTTCAACTCGGCATGTACTGTATATGCAGCATATACAGTTTGCTGATGAAAGATGTACATTCTTCCATGTAAAAAAATGTTCAGAGGCATCTGTGATTTAGTTTCCTCAAAGCATATATTAACTCATACTGTGGTAAAATTTTTGAATAGTAGATTACAGTGAATTGGAAGATGAGTTTCAACCTTTTGTTATCTGGAAAATGTTCCATTAACTGTATTTCATCAGGAAAATAGATAGCGAAGTTTGACTATAGACTGACGTGCGTACACACGCACCAACTTGTTTGTAGTTTTGCTTGTACACAATGAAAAAGCCATCAGTCCACTAGTAATGTTTTGCTTGACAAATCTGGCATGATCATGCCAAACTGACGACAAAACATTGCGTGTGGACCGAGCGAAATGTATTGAACGTAAATGATGCAACATTATCGTATACAGTCCCTTTTATCTGGTTATTTTCTTTTCATAAAAATAGTTTTTAAAAGTAACGCCAAAAAAACTATAAATAATGACCGGATTTTATTTCTGCCTTTAGCAGTCTGCGAAATATATTTTTTATCGTATTTTCACCTATCAGCGAAATATTTTTCCTATTTTTTACCGGGCCACGAAATACATTTCCTATTTTTACCGGACCTAGAAATGTTTTTCCTATTTTCGCTGGTCCGCAGGTGTAAAAAGGTTGAGAACCGCTAAGTGTCTCCAAAATATGAAATAATACTAATGTACATTTAGTTATTTTTGTAACCAATCTTTATACCAAGCAATTGGCCGTTGCATACTGTATATACATATACACTATAAATATTCACATGGTTAAACAATAAAAATTTTAAAAAAAAGTTATCCGACAGAATGGTTTCCGTTGACATTCAACATTGTTCAAAACAAGGGCTACGATTGAAAAAGCAAAAAAAAAACAAAAAAAAACCGCACGATTCTCTACTGTAAATCGAAAATTCGAAAGTGCTAAATGAGGTAACGTTGGTTATAGCAAGTATTATAGCTACAAATACACAAATATTTACATTAAGAAACATGCTTTCATTATACCATATATAACTATGGTATAAAGCGGGAGGTCCTTGGAGTAGCCAATACTGCTTGGGGATGCTGGATTTGCGACTTCCATGAATAACATTAAAAGCAAATCCAGCATCAACAGATATTATCGTGTCGATACATTTGCCTAATAAACGTTTATAATTGCAATCCTTCTCCAGCAAACAAAATATAACCATAACTTTTTCTTAGCAACAGTTAATGAGAAGTTCAAATGTGTGATTGTCGATAAACTGATGGACCCAAAATGCATACAACGGTTACAACTAAGTAATACATGTACATAGAAGGCTAAATTTCTCCGATTTCTCTTCAACTATTTCAGCATTAAATAAAACAGAAGCCCAGAAAATGCTGCTGCAATGCCAGCTGCTATAGCTCTTCGAATCGAAATTAAGTTTTTTTTATGGACATACTGTATGAGTCTAATGATAACTTGAACTTAGGAACATTTGCAATATCCACCATTGTAGATCGAGGTTGAATTTTGTTAATTAGTTTGACATATTTTGTTCATAGATGAATAAAATGAAATATAAAGAAGTTTACAAATGCTTAAACATGACTATAAAGCAGTATATTCCAATTTCAAAAACAATGCTTCCTTATACTTAAAACAAGTTATTAAAATAGCATTAATTTGAATTAAAACATCTTTACATTACAGTAATGTTTCATCAGACCCTTTAATGCAAGCTATAATCGCGCTTTTCTGGTTACTGATTATTATAGATATATTTACGGACAAACATGATATTACCATCAATGGCAATAAAACATGGCATCACATTCAAGCCATGTAATGATTGCATCGTATCACGAAGAACTCTCCAATCACATAAGTTGGTAGGACGGGAGTTTCAACAAGCATGTAAGTTAAGAGTATTACTTGGTTAATCGTTTTTTAACAGAATTGAACGTCTTGAACCTCGGGAAGAAGTAAAGCATCAACAGTTTCATTTTCGACCATTAACACTATTGGAATCATTTTTTTACAAATTTAACTGCTACCATCAAAATTGGCTAATGATTAGCCTAATGTCCATTTTTGGCAATAATCACCTTTAGATCTTAAATGGCAATTAACAGAAATTATCAAGAACTTTTTAATCAAATTGCATACTAACTCATTTACAAATATCCTTCCTCAAACACTTGAGTCATAAAAGTATTCACAAGCAGGAAAATTCCTTAAGAAAACTGCACTCAACATTTGCTCATCAGGATGACTCCCAAAATGTTTTGTAAATCCCATCAGACATCAAATATATCTCCAAGCACCGACATGAAAAGAAGCACGATTTTAAGGCATATTTTGATTGATGGCAGATTCGAGCTATGACGTGACATCTAGCCATGCGAAACATTAACATGCACGGTTAGAACTTCTCGACATACTCAACTGTCAAATGTGTATTTTACGCTTACATTATATAAAGATATTTACAAAAAATAGAAGGCACTTGCACCAATGTTAGACTACAAATAGTACCATGTACTTTTTGCAGCAAACATTGAATTCTAATTGACATTAGTGAAAAAAATCGCATGCCTAATCTCATAATTTTACTTCAAATTAGAGGCAGCAAATTTACTGTATGACAAATAGTCACCACATATGTACAACACAAGCTCCATGAGCGTAACCTACACGACGTTTACTGTAGAAAATGCCAAAATTAAGTAGAACACAAAACAGAAAAACATGAGCAGAAATGGAAGAAATGTTACATGCCAAGAAGAACATTACCGCATATGACCTGACTCAGAATAACCTAAGTTGCTAGCTTCCTGGTTCTTATGCTTTGGTTCATGCCGTATTTGAACATAATAGCCCAATCACACGTCAAATTTAAAAGATATAAAAGTACAGCTCTATAATTTCAAACGCATTTTAAGAGTTGAATACAGACTTTTTACTTTTATTTAACCTTTGTCTGAGTTTAAAATAAATTTGTAAATAAGTTGTAAACAACAGACAAAATAAGTTTCCAGTTCTAAACGACTGCTCTTGTAGTGAGAGGGAGAATTCTTGGCATCAAGCAGTGCAAGGGAAATACATGTAGGCCTAAACGCTTAATTCACAGCTCAATGCTCTAATTTCTGCTCAAACAATTCTGTTTTGATTCATCTATAAAATATTTTGGTATCAACACGAGTTATAGTGGTTCAAAACAACTATAAGCATCATCATCAATTTGGCATAGCTAGACTCAAATGCATCCGTTCTCATCGCATTTCACCTCCGTGATCTATGAAGCAACATGTGCGAGGCAGTCACTTGGAAACGCCTCTCCCATCTCCTTCATTTCCCAGGTATGGTTCAATTAGCATAAAACCTGCAGGTACTTGCAATGCCAATACTATGGTATGAAACTACTCTGATGAAGTCGAGTTTGAACATTTTCACGTTTCCGGTGCAAATATTAAAACGAGACTATCTGGGTTTGCCGATAATTGCAGATTGGCAGTCCAAACACGTTTTGAGAATATTTCCCAGAAATATAAAATTTATATCAGATGCCATTGCATAAACGCGATTGCTCGACAAAAACAATCAATGCGTGAACCAGGTGGAACCTTCAGGAGATGGTGGGGGAGGATAAGGATTGCAGAAGCTTCGTTCAGTGGAAGGCGAAGGTGGGCAGCTGTCGCAGTTATCGTCGGACATGTAATGGCTCCGTGGCGTGGGAGGAGGTGGATATGGATCGGACTCGTAACCATGTTCAGGGTACGAGCTGTAATATTGAGAACGGTATGGATATGGTTCACTATCGTCACAAACATCAGTAGAACACGGCGTGGGAGGAGGAGGTCGGTTGCGAGTCCGGTAATGCCGGTAGGATTGAGGCCCCAATGGCAAGCTGGAAGAACAACAGTATGCGCTGTACTGAGATTTGTCCGTCACGGGGCTGGGAGGAGGATTTAGGGTTTCTTGGGGATACTGGGTCATTGTCGAACTGGAACTGCTTGCTCCAGTCACGTGAGAACGATTGTAAGGTTGACCAAAGCTGGAAGTAGTATTCCCATTGGTGACGGTGGATGCAGCACATTTACTGCCCTCGACCATCGCGCCATCAGCCGGAGCACGAAGCAAAATACCTTTTCGCAGAGCCACAGTAGAACAGGATTGCACAGTAGTGGGTTTGTTAACTAGCATTATGTTGGAACTCTCTTCGCAGTCACTATAGGGCAATGTGCGACGGCGGCGGACAACCAAAATGACTACGATGGCGATAATAACAATAATAGCCACCACAATTCCAATAGCATAGCTAGTTTTTCGAGGCGCACCACTTCCCTGAAAATAAAAATCATATCCAAAATGCATACTAAAGTCATAAACACACACACAAAAAAAATACTGAAATTCATCACTGTAAAACTTATCCTTGAACCCTTTATATGACTGCATGTTTTGGTGACATGTTATTCTGAGTACATGACTGGTGAGCTTTGTTTAACAAAGCTCACTTGAACATGTCACATTAATATTACAATTGTAGTTCCATTCTACAATACATTTTTCACAGGTCATGGTGAATATAAATTTGAATAAACTAAAATATTTAATATAACCCTATGAATGTATTCATCTTTTAGCTAATGCAATTAACTTGCACTTATTCTGTGGGTACTTAAAAAGTGAAGTTATCCTCATACATTTCCAGCACTTTTTTGCAAAGAGTTAAACACACAATAAATGTGTTGTATGTTGTATGTGTTGTAACGGATTGTTGCAGCAAATTGCCACAGTAACCATGGATAAATATTTCAATCCATAAATACGATCTGCAATTTAGAAAAATTCACTTGATAGATTCAAGATTTGACAGATGAGCTTCCAATTTATCACCACACATTTCTGTCAGACTTGAAGTGACAGCCCTATACACCATCAATTAAATCATGTGGAAGGAATAGAAAGGAATGATAGAACTGTGAGAGAGGAAGTACAGTAATGACTGTTAAAATGCATACAACTCACAATAATTGGATCAGGATTTCCTGGGCAGGCCGTTTGTGTTTCATCACTATCATCAGCACAGTCTTGAATGCCATTGCAAACAAGAGTCGCTTTGATGCAATCGTGGGTAGATATGCACATAAATTCATCTCTCTTGCAACAGTGCTCCTCGTCACTGCTGTCTGAGCAATGAGGTTTTTTGTCGCACAAATAATCCTTATCTACAAATAAAAGTGAAACGACGCAATTTAAGTTATAAAGGATGTCACTAAAAGCTCATTTCTCATCAACATAGCATCATCTGTATGGCAATTGATACATCATAAAAATTAAAAATTCACCGGAAATCATGTATTAAACAAAATACTGAAATGATTGAGACAACCGATCACAGACAATGGCACAGTGTAGCCATTATGGAGAGAAAAAAAAAATTAACTAACCGATACAATCGCCATTGCGACACCGGAACTGATTCTTCCCACAGTTTGGACAGTTCATTTCATCAGACTTATCGTCACATTCTGGTATACCATCACAGTGCCATACTTTAGGAATACATTCCACTATACTTTTCTCACAGGTAAACTGTTCTGGACTGCAGGTAGGTGGGTCTCCGCACGTCCGATCATCCTCATTGAGCTTTAGGCCCATTGGACATGAACAACGTGCTTGAGGATCAGAATTAGATTCTACTTCCACAAAACACAGATGAGAGCATCCACCATTATTTACCGAACAAGGATGTGGCAAGAGAATCTATGAAGGAAAAAATAATAGGAAACATGCATCTTTGGACACCAAGTTTTCTGAATCATTGGAAATTTTGCTAACTATCTGATATGTTACAGTAGATATAGATTCAATTATTATCCAAATTTACCTCCTGCAATGACTTGTCTACTGCAATAATATCTGTAATCATGGCCAAACGTTGGGTCACATTTGTCAAATTTGAACCAGTTTGCTTGTTGACCCTGTTGACTGTACTTTCCTTGCTTATCCAGTAAAGATATGGACCAAATACAGCAAGGGAAATAGACTGGTGAGGGGCAAGACTAACAAGAGCTCGTCTGAAAATGATAACATTTAATGAGATTATATAAACAAATGACAGATTTGCCGTATAAAAAGGAAATATAATTTCATCAATATTCAAAGCAAAATAATGAAAATTTCTACTTAAAAACCATTAGCACCCACCTGTTTCCTCCATGAATATCCCCACTTTCAATGTGTTTCAGCTCGTTGTCTGACCAATACAAAATATTGAGGCTCACATCCAATGTCAAGGCATTTGGTTGCACTAAATTTGTATTGAATAGTTCAATTCGCTTCAGACCATCCATCACTGCTCTTTCAATAGACGGCGCTTTGACCATATTCACCCAAAACATAAGTCTAAAAACATTATGAAAGATATGTCAAATAAACAGCTAACCTGAGAGTGGTCAATACTACCTAAGCATTAATTGAAAACATACCCTTTGGCTGGATGAAGAACAATTGCCCTAGGTCGTTCTTCGTGTCCACTAATACCTTCACCAACAACGACGCCCACAGGAGTCGTGTCCAAGCGTGTTACACTAATGACATTAGTTTTTTCACAAGACCAGTATATATGGCGTGAATAAACATCTACGGCAATGTCATAGGGCATAAAGGCATTTTGTGTACCTACTATTGCTGATACCTGCATTCAATTAAAAAAAACTAATGATATTATGCAAAAACGGGGAAAATCTAATATTTTATAGCAGCGTGTATGCAAGAGCCAGATTTTTAATTTGAATATGCCAAAATCCGGTCTCATTTTCTAATAATTAACACAATCTTATGAATACTTGTGTGAATTCATACAACTTATCAGAGAATTGGTGCAATTTATTTTTTTGTTTATTGAGTTAAAGATCTGGACTCAGCTTAATCAGCAAAATGTAAAAGTACTTACACTAGTGCCATTTTCATATGCTCTTTTTATGGTTCCAGACTTCCCATCAATCCAGTAAATATATTTTTCAAGAAAATCATAGTCTATGCTTCTCACATTCTTAAGTTGATGAATGGGGAGGATCATATCAGGTGCATCACGAGTGTCCAGTACCAGTCGATTAATTTGATTTCTCTGACTTATAAGCATGAATGAGTGGGGTGCTAAACGAGATACAATAAAAGCAATTTAGATAACAACTCTAGAAATTACATCTGCTGAAAGTAATTTTAATAAGAAATGTTGGTTACCATTACAAGTCTTGTTATCAGCATCCAGTTCAAAATGAGTTGGACAAGAGCAACTGTGGTTGTATGGAGAAAGGTTGATGTAACTCGGAACAGCGAGGCACAGATGAGAACAATCACCATTATTTATGGCACATGGATTCCAACCTAAAACAAAATCATTTTAATTATGCTTCTGCAATGTTGTTTAACGTGTCAGGGAGAAAAAATCACATCAAGGAAGGATATTTGGATATATACGGAAAAAAATGCACTAAAGGACATAGAAAATGGGTGTTACATGTACATGTATGTACTTGTATGAGATGTGTGGCACTAACCTGCCTGTCTTGAGGCATGGAAAACCAAGATGTCCATGACTTCAAGAACTTGGCCTTCAATCCTGGTTCGATTGGTCCCGCTGGTTTTATTGGCTCTTTCAATGCTATTAGCTGACCTATCCGTCCAATAAATAAAATCCTGATATTGGGTCAAGCCATAGGGCTTTCGCAGTGAATCTACATTCACAAATGTTCGTTTTTTGCCTACAGGATTAACAAATAGTTGAAAAAATATTTTGAAAATTTGAACAACTTTTGAATAAAATGTTATTATTGAAACCACCTTAAATTACTGTACCTTGTAAATCAGATGATTCAATTTTATTGGAATCACTATTTACCCAAAATATACGATACTCATCGTAATCAATCGTTAGACCAGTGGCTTTGCCAGCATCTTTAATAAGTATGTAACGTTCAGATCCATCAAGAACAGCACGTTCTATGTGAGGGCTTTTGCCCCAGTCACTCCAATACATGTACCTTTTGGAAACGCAACAAAGGGAAATAAATTTCATTAAACCATAAGTGGAAATGCTTATTACAAATGGATTTTTATCAGATGTATTATGAAACATCCGGAATATTTTATAATAATGAATGACTTGTTAATGGTTTTATAAGATAGATAGGATGTGCTTAAGCACGAATAATGATAACAAATTGACAATTTAAAAACACGTTATCAAATTATAGAAAATCAATAGGCTATTCAAATATGAAGACAAATACCCTTGACTTGGATCCAGAGCTAATGTATGTGGGCTGCCAGGATTTTCCCACACAAGTACTTTTCGGGATGAACCATCTAATCTAGCTACTTCAATGCGATTTGAGCCTCGATCAGTCCAATAAATGTTATGGGCTATCCAATCGACGGCCATACCCTGAGGCGATTCCAGTCCAAAATCAATGAGATATTCTAAATTTGACCCATTCATAAACGCCCTGCTTATAGTCTATGTGGAAAAACATTAACTTAGCAAACAAGGTCCCAGTTATTCATTTCAATAAAAATGTAAAAAATTGAAAAGCTACTTAATGTATAAAATAAGTATAAAGCACACCTTCTGACCAACATCTGTCCAATAGATACGGTTGTCATTTATGTCAAAGTCAAGTGCAGTGACATTCTTGATACCAGAAACTGGTATAACAACGTTATTGTGATGAGTTTCCAAGGAAATCCGACGGATGTCAACACGTCGAGCAAACAACAGAAATGCCTCTGGAACAATGCAAGTTTTCTGGTTGCCTGCTAGCTCCATTCCCATTGGACATGAACAGACATAGTTATCTGGCCGATTGAGGCATAGATGACTACAGTCACCATTATTTCGACTGCAGTTATTTTCACCTGGAATATAAAAAGCTCTCAATATTTTTCAATAGTCAACTATGCTTGTTAAAGTATAAAGTTAGTCAGTACCATAATTTTTATAAAGCCATATGCTACATAATTGATATATTTAATAACTCACCCCAGACTTCTTTTACTTTGATTGCCTTAAGGCCCATAAGATCTGGCAACTGCTCGATGATGACTTCTCGTGGAGTCCCTGTGTTCTTATTCACCCGTTCAATGGATCGCCTTTGCCAGTCGGTCCAATAAACATAATCACCTGATAACAGATCATAAGAATTAATTTTATAAGCTTTCCAGATTTAATACAAACTCATTACATTAGTTTGCCATCCAATTGTTATAGTACCTAATAGGCTGAACCCAAATACATGAGGTATTTGTTCGGAGACAAGTAACCGTCGAAAGCTGCCATCCAAGTTAACCATTTCTATTCTATCCATGCTGGCATCGCCCCAGTATACTCTATCAGTTGCATAATCCAGACTTAATCCATTTGGCCACCCTAAATTAGTGTTTACAATGACGGTTCTGTTAGTGCCATCCAAAGCAGCACGTTCAATTTTGGGGTGTTTTCCCCAATCTGTCCAAAACATATATCTGAAATCGGATGAAATAATCAACATGTATTTCATACTTGAAAAATTAATGTAATGATTGAGAAGTTAACCATATTTGCATAAAGCAAGAGTAAACTTGTAAAATGAGAAAATTAAAGCCCCACTTGAAGTTTTGCTCAACAAGTATAATGTTAAACCAAATGAAAAATAGTAGCAATTTTATGTCACAAACCAGTTTCAAGCAGCTGGATAAAATTTCCCATCAATCAATGAATGGAGCACTACCTTAATATATGCTTATGAAAAAAATGCATATCCTCCTTCATTCTATTCTATTCTATTCTATTCATTACCCTACAGTCAGTACATAGTACCATGTGGCAGGGGGGATCCTCATACAATTTAAATCAGACTAATTAGTCTGGTCATGATTGATCCCAAAATCACAATTTCGAATTGTGTCATTTTTA
>JAQGBX010004318.1:0-15575 GCA_034698745.1 Megaphyllum sjaelandicum | reverse complement strand
GGCGGTCAAAGTCTTCAACAAAGAAGGGACCCAGGTTCTCCATTGCGAGTTGGTGAACCAGCTGTACCATGTGGCAGTGGTGCCTCGACCTGACATGCGCGATAAATTATCGTTGGCATTGTCGGTGTCTGCCAGGAAGGATTCGAGTCTGCGACTATGGCATCAGCGGCTTGGCCATATATCCCAACAAACTATTTTGGAGATGGCCAAGTCTTCGCACTTTCGCAGTTTGCCAGTTTTCAAAGAGCAGCCGCAGAGTTGCGAGACTTGTTATCAATGTAAGATGCGCCGCCCGACTCGTCCAGCTGTAGATAAAATCTACACGCAGGCACCGCTGGAACTGGTACATGCAGACGTTTAGGGTACAGCCCCTCACCTGTCCGGTGCAGGTTGTCGCTGTTACCTGGCCATCATCGACGTTTTTTTCTCGTTGGTGCACAGTGCACTGTGCACAGTGCACGGTGCACTGCAGACTAAGGACCAGATGATGGACAAAATCTCCACGTACATCACAGTGATGGAGAAGCAGACTGGGATGTCTGTAAAAGCCATCCGGACGGACAATATGGGAATTCTGCTCCAAAGCGTCCGAGAGATTTTATGCCGAAAAGGGCATAAGGCACATGCGTCCGAACGTCCACACCCAGCATATGAACGGCGTGGCCGAACGTTTTAATCAAACGGCGCTACAGGCAATCCGAGTCAAGCTAAAGGACTTAGAATTAGCCTCTCGCTTTTAGGCAAAGTTCCTCAAGACATTCACGTATTTGAAGAATCGACTGCCCCAGCGGATGTTCTCTATGAGATCCCCTTAAGAGGTCTTGTGGGGGCGGACACCCAACCTGTCTCACCTCCAAAAGGTAGGGAGCAGGGTTTACGGATTCGTCCCTCCAGCCCAGCGTGGGGGAGAGCTCGGCGACACTTCCCAAACAGGAATATTGATTAGCTACGCCAGGACCACAAGAGGGTATCGGTTTTATAACCCGACCTCCGATAAGGTCCAACAAGGTCCGACAAACTCCACAATGAAGGTGCCAGAGCCTGGACGAGATGCCCCAGACGGACATCCTTCCAAGGCTTCCCAAACTGACCTAACTCTTTCTGCTAGGAGTGATCCAGACGCTTCCCGGCAACAACCGTTGACGCCGGACCAGCCGACGATGCAACAAATGCCCTAAGTGGTGTGGTCGCGAGAGCTCAAACCTCGCAAGAAGGGCAGTCGCGTGAACGTGTATTACCGGTATGGTGATACACGTCTTAAGACTAAATACGAGGTTACCACCTCTTGTCAAAAAGGGAACCTCCCGTGCAATCCGGACCTTCTTGACTTCTCCCCTAAAAATACTTTTCAGGGGGAGATCAAAATTGCCCCGTCGGACAAAAAGGACACCGAGATCCCCAAACCGGAGCCTTAAGTTGCTGATGAACCGACTGTTCATGGCACGCTTAATAAACAAACCCTGATGGAACCACGGCTGTGTCTGGCGGCTGAACAAGTCTTTGTATGGCCTACACCAAGCAGGTCATTACTGGTGGTGGACGTTGCACGAGGAATTGCAACATCAAGACTTCATCACACTGGACAGTGTCGAGTGCATTTATCGACTCCGGTGGGATGCTCTGTTCATGGTTTACGTAGATGACTTATTGATCCTAGGTACGACGGATAGGGAGATTACTGAGGTAGTTGACCGACTATCACGAGTCTATGACTTGAAAGTTCTAGGCCCGGTGCAAACCTTCCTAGGTATTCAGTTTGAACAAGACCATTTTGAGGGGAGCGTAATCATGCACCAGACGCCGTACATCGACGCTCTCAGCAGGAGATTAGACATGATCCGGATGAGACACGCGAATGAACCACTCCGAGTAGGAACCGTGTTCTCTTATGACTTGATGACTTGTGTGGGGGAGGCGATTCCGTATCCATATCGGAGCGTGATCGGCTCATTGCTGTACCTAGCCAGGATAACCCGACCTGATATAATGGTCGCTGTGAATACTTTAGCTAAGTATAGCAGTTCGCCCTCTATGACGGCTTGGTATCAGGTGGAGAACTTGGTGAATTATGTACGCCAGGCCAAAAATATAGGTGTAGTTCTCGTTGGGGTCCGATGTGGATATGAGTCGCTCCATCTCGGGCGTCTTGGTAATGATCAACCAGTCTCCGGTATCATGGTGGTCTTCGCGTCAGACTATGATTGCGCAGTCGACCATGGAGGCTAAACTGATGGCCTCGGTCGACCTAGTAAAGGAATTACTTTGGTTGTGCAGATTCCTGGAGAAGGTTAAAGTCGTAGACCCTATCCCGTCTAGGAACCCGACTTGTTCCTCGACAACGAATCGGTGATCCACGCTATCAAGAACGAGGTCGAGAACAACACAACAAAGTATTTCGCAATAAAGCTTAGTTTTGCCAGGGACCAGTTTAGGAGGGGTCTATTTCGACTACAATCTGTCGAAACTAAAGAAAAGTTTGCGGACATTCTGACAAAACCTCTCTCGGCCTGCAAAATTGAGGCTCTTATCCCGTATTTAGGGTGCCGGTAGAATCTTTTTGGCCGGTAAAGCCATGCTACAGGAAAGCATGTTATCCTTATCGTGAGGATAGCATGTCTCATGCCTAAAAGATTATCGACAAAAAGGGTAACGACTGGGACCAGGGAGCGCCTGAAGAGTGCCTCTCATGAAACCCCTTTATTTTTTTCTTGTTTTAATGTTTATCAAGAGAAGGGAATTATCAGTTTTGGCCCTTTTTGCGAGTGGGCACATCCTTTTGAGTTATTCTGTGATGCGTTTGTTTCATAGATCCTAATATGTTCCTTTCTGTTGCCTATGTCATTTTTTTGGCTAACGTTTTGACAGTTAGGATCATGTGTGTGTGACACCCTAGTCAGGGTTTACCTTTTCTTTTCACGGTGCTTCGCCCCACCGGTTGTTGGCGCTATAGTGTGATATTTTGTTTTTACACCTGGCCCTAGTTAAGACTAAATATTGGTGGCGCTGTGGTCGCTTTTGTTTTGATTTGCACCTGACTTTAGTATAGAGATTTTTTCTATTAAGCGCCATCTTGCTTTTGTTTTGATTTGTCACTAGGCCGCTGTTGCCAAGCGAGCAACATGACCAAAGGGTCCTGTTCCGGTCATTTATATGCAGTTATGCCTGATTTTGCTGTATGCTTTATTCCTGTTGAATTATAATGCGGAATAGTGAGTAACATCCTGAAATAAACGTTGTGCCTTTCTTTAATGAAGTTTGGCTGTTTGGATTCGGTCGCCTAGCGACCCAGGCGTATGAACAGTGCCCCTCTGCTACCAACACGATGCCGCGAGTATGGTTTGCCACCCCAAGAGGTTCCAGCGAAGAAGTTCGTGTGGGAATATGTGCCGCCCGAAGTGTACGAGCCAGATTGGATTAGTCAGATGTTCTCTCCTGAAGAACTGTTTAGCCTCGAGTGATATAGGCAAAATGGTGAATTGATGGATGAAGAAGACATCCCACCTCATCGGCTGCAACAGCGTGCTTTCGACGCGGGAATCTGGGCTCCAGATCCTTTGTGGCCTGCCCGGTTACAGTTAGTGCTGACCGTTACGCAGGAGCACCGAGAGTAAAGGAGGATCAAGGAACAACGTATAAAGCAGCGTCTGGCTGAATTTGACCCCAACTTCAAGTAGAAAATGTCATCTCGCAAGACGGTGCCCGAGGAGGTATGAATTTGGCGGAATGTAAGATGAGAGAAAAGGCTAAAGATAGCGATATAGTTGTAACTATAATTAATATTTATTCATTTTTACTAAAATATTCTAATGCATCTGTTTTTTGTTTTTGCTTTATAGTACATATAGATTCGAGCACGATGGCCTAATTTTCATTTGGGATACCTTGCCCCAGAGGTGCTGCGGTCTGGAGGGGGGGGTGTGAGAGCAGCCAGGGTCATGTAAGAGGATTAAAGCATTCTAAGAGCGTAGATGACGTAAGAACGTAAGATCACATTCCAATTAGGAATGTGGGCGCCTCGCCAAGGTTGGCGAGACCCCATAAAAAGCAAAGCGAGAGGAGCGAGGACGCCCTCTCTCTTCCTGGGACTAGTAACGTAAGGTCCTGTAAGGACGCTCTAGGTGTACGTGCACTCTCGTGGCCTGGGCTTCTGCTCGGGCTCCTCCTTTGAAGCTTTCTTTGCGACGTGTTTGTCATTTAGGCGGCCAGTTAGGCCGCCTTCTGTATAACCTGTTGGTTTGTTTGCCGCTGCGCTGCGCTTTTGCGTTTGTACTTTTGTACCTTAAGTGGGTTTCACCCCCCTTGTTGCTTTTACAAAACTCCTTTTAACTCATCCCAGTTTATTAATTAGCAATTATTTTGCCTCTCAATGCAAGTCCAAGACTATCAGGAGCCATATTGTAATGAAACCCACCTATGCCAGAAGGGGCAGAGCCCCCTTAGTGCATTACCTCCCTCTCTCTGTTCCTTTTACAGTTTATTGGAAAATAATGTGCAATATTTGACCTTGATTTTATGTAAAACTAGCTTAAAACTAATGCACTGTTAATGAATAGTCACGAAGACGTAGAGAAAACAGCAGTGTTTATTTGCAACTTACAAACTAGCCTGCACAACTCGTGCACGCGCGGCCAACAAAGCCCAGAAAACGTAAAAAAACAGGAATCTCAAAGGCGCGAATATGACTATCACAGCCATCAATATCTGGGACCCCAACTCGAGGGTCAGGGGACCGCAAACAGAAATTCCGAGTCTGGGTCGAAAAAACAATAGAACTACGTTCCAAGCGCTCAGGAACACATCAGCCTCACAGCAGTGATGACTCTCGCTATATACAGTGTATAGCAGCCCAGGAACCATGAACTGTCAACTCGTGGCCCGCCAAGGGCAACACCTGATAGCAGTTTGTAATTCAATTATCAATTGAGACGAAAAAATACAACCATCCCAAATTACTTCAAGCTTGTTGCTGAGCTGCACTTGTTTTGTCCAATGAAAAAAATGCATGCCTTAGCTTTACTGTAACTTTTGTAAAAAAAATTAAATAAATTCCTTAATTTTCTCTGCATTATTAATTAGATGGAATGCATATTCAGATAAGCAAACAGTTTTTTTCCTTTGTTTACTTTTAATTAACCAGTTGCAAATGTATTGGCTGACACTGTATATCCAACCATTATTTCCTAAAGCAGCGATTTGGCTATCGATGCCCCAATCTTTAGTTGCTAAAGCAAGCATTTTCCCATACATAACAAAAAAAATGTACATTGGGCCAAAATTACGTGTTTCATAGGATGATAAGAATATGCCAATTGGCAACCTGCATATATCCATAAGCTGGAAATGCATCATAAATGCTGTGTTATTTAAAGTGCATTTACAATGGTACAAACTATTCTATGAATCTGTCTTTGCACTGTAATATTCTTCAACTTCGTTGATAGTAATTTCAAACACTTCTTCTTTGGAATACTACAAAAAATAAATTAAACAATGTCATTATACATGCTATAAATACATGCATAAACACACAAATTATGAACTTTAATATCTCTAGAACTTATGTTTTCAATAACATTACAGAAAAAGAGAGTTTGCTTAATCAGTAAATCTTTACTCTCTATCAAGGTTCCCCCAGAAATTTAATTTTCAACTTAAACCTCTCTGACTATTCCTCGTACGGAATTACTTGCATACTTAATAAGCTTATTTTTGTTGTTGTTGCGTATAATGCCTTGATCACCTCAAGTGTTCGTTTTTGATCCTGTTTTTTGTCAAATGAATGGCTTAATTCATTGCATCTTCAAGTGGTAGGTACCATACTGTATATAAGATAAGAGGCGAGATTCCAGTTGATTAAGCTATTTTCAAATTTGTGTAGAGTTTAGTAATTCCAAGTGAAAATAACATTTTATTATGTCCACTGAAAAGCAGTACATGGCGAGACTCTGCCTCCACCTACAAGGTATTTTGCAACCGACCCTGGTGCATAAGTGCTTGAATTGCCCTATTTCCCCGCTCCATCCATGAATTTTAGGTTATGTGGTGGCACCGAAAAGGCCTACCCGGTATATAGGGTTCTCTGTTTAGTCAGGGACCAATGAAAAACAAGTACATATTTACAACAATAAAATATAGGACTTTGGCGACAGAGTCAAGCGACGAATCATAGAAGTTATATTTACAAACTGTATTTACACGAACAATTTACAATCGAGGAATTTAAATAATTAATTGCGAAAAACAGAAATAAAAGGATTAAACTGGGCCTTGTGGCCAAACGAATCGATGACGTTCGAACAAGGGCTAGCGCATGCTGAGCCACGTGTTCGTGAAGGTCATGGACACACGTTGTGTCCGGTCGGAGGCCGGGTCGAGAAGGCCGAAAAAAGGTCGGAGGTCGACCTTTATACCCCCGGCGTGGAGGTCAACCACAATGTCCCTTCGTGGTAGCTACAGTACTCTCCCATTAGCCCTGAGTACAAAAGTAAAAAAGTAAAAACGAATTGTGAAGGCCAGAACTTATTTTAACTGAAAACAAATTTAGAAAGCCAAAACACAACTAAAAATTTTCGTAACTTGAAGGCCAAACTTAGTTTAATATTTCTTGCCACACGTCTCAAGAAACCTCCAAAAGCTAGAAAACTAAAACAGTTTCAAGCTGGAAATACGAAATTTTAAAGGTCAAAAAACAAACAAAAACTAAAACTAAAAAGTTTCGAAATTTGAAGGCCAAAAAACCAGTTATCAATTACCTGCCCATTCTGGCTGCCCTTGAAGGATTGCACCTAACATTGGTGGGAGTATTGTTGCCAGTTGTAGCGGCGATCACAGCGTTAGCTGTGCTTACCCTGGCTGTGTTTACATTAGTGGTGTTACTTCTAGCAGCCGAACGGAGATTCCTTGGGGTGGTCCTCGGATTCCGTCTGCCCCTAGTAGAACGCGAGTTGCCAGCAGGTAACACGTTACTTCCACAGGCAACTTCAGTACCTTTGTTTCTCCCACTGGTAGGGCGACCGGTACTGGGCATGGTGTTGGGAACAGTGCCAGCCAGTGTGGGGTGGATAGGAACGTCGAACCTGGTCCCACGTGACAAAGGAGTATGCATGCCATCCTTGGAATTGTGCCAACATCTCTGGCCATATTCAGTGCTAAGACGAGCCTGAACATCATCGCCGGGAACTCGAACAACCCGAACGGCGTGATGATAGCGGTCTTCTGGACGTCCTCTGGATGGATGGGATATTAATTTTATACGCCTGCATGAGGTCCAACGTGGAGAAAACGCGGGCTGCCCGCAGGTGCTGCGTGCAATCCTGGATATAGGGGATTGAGTACCTGTCCGGCACCGTGGACGCGTTCAGGCGGCGGTAGTCCCTGCATGGTCTCTAGTCCCCAGAGCTCTTCGGCACCATCAGTAACAAGCTGGCCCACTGGCTCTTAAGTGGGCGGCAGATCCCCTGAGCCAACATGAAGTCGAACTCCTGTTTGGCCGCTTGGAGCCGGTCAGGATGAAGGCGTCGGGCCTTGACAAAGACCGGTGGCCCTGTCGTTTTAATGTGGTGCAGCACATTACGTCCACGCGCACCAGGTCTGGGTACTCTGCCAGAAGCTGGCGGTATTCAGTGCACCTCTTGCTGGTGCACTGGCGTGACGGTGTCCACCAGTCGCCGTTCGGCGATATCCACGAGGAGCCGGAACTTAGCCAGGAAGTCCGACCCGATGATAGGCTGCGAAACCAAAGTGATGATGAATAGCCATGCAAAGGCTCGTTTAAGGCCCAGGTCGAGCGTGCGAAGCCTATCTGTGGGTTTGTGTGAGTCTTCTGCTGTCGGGAGAATGACTGACACGTCCGCGCCGGTGTCCACGAAGAAGCGTATCTCCGTCCCCATCGCAGGGCTCGCGGCACTGTCGGGCATGCGTACTCGGTGGTACCAGCAGTATCCCCCGCTTCTGTCCTTGGACTTCACCGCATGTATCTTTGTTGGCGGTCCAGCTTCCATGGCCTAGGCTTCAACCGGCCGTCCTGCGTGCGGAGCGCGTTAATGGCGGTGCTTAGTTCGGTGATGGACGTGGCCATGGCGTCGAACCGCAAATCGATGGACGTTGCGGTCGGTGGGCCGGCGCTCCCGGCGGTGTCGTCCACCACGGCGATGGATCGGAACATATCACAGGCGCTGGCGCAGACCCAGTCCGCGATGTCCACAAGTCTTGCGAGCGGCAAGGACTCCCTGCGTGTGCGCCGGTAACCGCTGCAGCTAGAGGTCTCGTAGTATTCGTTGTCGACCTTGGCCCTGGCCTGGCCGCACATCTTGCGGAGAAGTTCGGAGGGACACTTATCTCATAGGAACGATTCGTGTAGCAAGGTATGTAAGCGCTCGGCTTGTGACACGGTAAACTGCCGGATCATTCGAGCCCTCCACACCGCGTATTTCTCGGCTGCAGGAGGATTCACTAGAATGTCGCTCAGCTGCTTGGCGGTGGTAGCGTCCAAGGCGGCGACCACGCGGTCGTTCTTTGTCCGTCCATCGTGGTCCGCGAGTTCCGGAACATGACCTTGATTGTTACGAACCATATTTCCAGGGTCGCCTGGAATTTGATGGTGTTCGAACAAGGGCTAGCGCGTGCTGAGCTACGTGTTTTAGAAGGTTGTGGACACACGTTGTGTCCGGTCGGAGGTCAGGTCGAGAAGGCCGAGGAAAGGTCGGAGGTCGACCTTTATACCCCGGCGTGGAGGTCACTCACGTGACCCACGGTGCTTTAGTCCACGGCAGTGGGTCGACCATAATGTCCGTCCGTGGTCACCACAGAACGAAAGTTCCTTCAGGTAACATCTAAAGTCGATCAAGGGCTATCTGAAAACCATATTTTGGTGACCTTGAATGTCACGTTCAAGGTTATCCATTTGCTGTTTCCGATTTTTTTGCAGGTACAGCAGAACCTCCTAAGTTGACCACATCCATATGTTGACCAAATTTTCATACACTGGTTCCTCGCAATGTTAATTTATGGGAGATGGACATTCGTATGTTGACCACCTCTGTAAGTTGTATGTTAACCATTTAACTTTATGGCGACTGCACGCTATCCACTGTGCTATCCAGACTCACTTCTTGAAAGGTCTTAAGATGGTAGAGAATAGGAATCAAAGGTCTGATAAACTAATGCGCATGAGCAATTACTTGTAAAGATGCATAAACTATAGTTTCATTGTATAGGCAATTAAATATTTGCAAAATTCTTCCTTTTATTTCTCGATGAACCACTTTTTTGAGGACGTTAACTTCTAAATTTTAAAAATCCATGCAAACAACTTTTGATAGGAGGATTAATGATCGTGTTGAATAAAAAAATGTGAATAAACTGATAACCAGCAATGCTGAAAATTCAGATTTTGGAATCATTTTACTGGGTGCCAAAATCCAAAAATTACACCTATTAAGGTCATTATTGCAGTGGCAATTTTGTGGGCAAAAAACGATCAAAACAAGATTACATTTTTTGCCAGGGTTAAGGTGGTCATATCTTGGGAATTGCATTATTGTCCAAATCTTAATCAATTTTATAGGGTTCCCCCAGAAATTTTATTTTCAACTTCAATGACTTTTCCAGGTTTTAAAAAGTAGTATTTGACCAATGACCACATGAAAAATTTCTGTATTTTTAAAAAAAAAGCCACTGAAAAATATATTTTTTTAAATATATATTGACAATTTTGAAAATTAACATAGAATTTTTTAGAAAATCTTAAAAATTTGTGTTCGTAAAAGTGGTAAATTTTGCGATATGCATGGTCCTCGAAAAATGTGGAAAATTTGTAATTGGAAAACATGGCAAATTTTGCAAATTTGTACACGTAAACCATGGAAAATTCTACTCTAAAAATGGGCCCTTAGCAAACCTTGTATAGAATTATTAATTTTAAAACGGGATGACTGCGTTGAATTTCCCTCACTTTTCTAAATAAACCATTCTTCCCTAACATTTCCAGGTTTTCCAGGTCTTGGGAAACCCTGATTTTCAAATGCATTTCGAAAAATGTATTTCAAATGCATTTTATTTACATGTGAAGGCACCAACACCAGTACCAGCTGTACTGTTATCAGCAAGATATACATGTATACCTTGCTATAATTTTATATTGTTCTATACTAATCCTTCAACCAGGCTAGATAAATTTTATTGCAATGAATGCATTTATATATGCATTTCCTAAGTATTATAAGAGGTTTATGATTATTTAGTCTTAATTAAGAATAACCAGCTTATTGATATATTTTGATAATTTCCATTTATTATTATTTATACAATTTTAAATACTTCAAAATGCATTCTGTGAACTACTGCAACATGCATTTTAAAATGCATTGCCAAAATACATTTCGAAATGCGGTTCAAAAATGCATTTCGAAATGCAACTCAAATGCATAACACATTTGAAATGCATTTCAAAACGCATTGTAAATGCATCTTTTAACTTGAAATGCATTACTTTTCAATGTGGGAGCACTTTTTTGTTTGCAAAAACTGTTTTTAAACCAAAGTTTTGGTTCTAAATGTTGGTATATTCTACAATTACTGAAAATTTCCAGTTGATTGTGACATGATAGCCAAAAAAAAACTCAAAGGTAAAGGTTGATCTTTTACTGGAAAGCAGCAGCCAGAGAAAGGTGGCAGAACATTTTGGGGTTAGCAAGACTACAGTTAGTAACATCCAAAAACATAAATGTAAGTACTTGGAGAGATATGGAATGGAAAAATGCAGATAAACCACAGAAAATTAGGCAACCTTCTCATTTTAGAGACCCCAAAAGAAGAGGACATCAACCACTTAATAATAATAACTTTCCAAGTACAAATTTGCAAAATTTTCTAGGTTTTCCAAATTCTAATTTTCAAAATTTTCCGAGGACAAAATTGCAAAATTTCCCACTTTTTCCGAGCACAAAATTTTTAAATTTTCCGAATACAAAATTTTCATGCAAATTTTTTAAATTTAAAAAATTCTATTTTAATTTTCAAAATTGCCATTAGTAAAGTTTAAAAAAATATTTTCCAGTGTCAATTTTAAAATATATCAATTTTTTTCGTTGTCAGGGAAATTTTTTAAAACCTGGAAAAGTCCAGGTAAAGTCAGGGAAGTTGAAAATGAAATTTCTGGTTAAATCCTGGCATTGATGTAAGTCAGACTTCGTTTTTTATTGCCTTTGTTAACGTGCAATCTTCTATAGTTTTTTTGCAAGCACACCCTTCCGCGTCACCTTTTCCCTTCATCCCTGCATGCGCCACCTTTTAGCTTCATCCTTGCTTCCCTGATCTAGGTATTTTCTTTGGCCAGCCTGATTTAGATATACTCGTTTTCCCGCCATTATCGCTTATGCTCGCCTTTGTTTTTAATACAAGTTAATTATGTATCACCCCGGATCATTTTCACTATGATCATTCAGGACATTCCTAATCGGGTAGGAGCCATGTCTCTCGTCACTCCACCGTAAATTTCCACACCTTAAAATTGACCAATTCCAAGACTAACACCCTATGCAAAAAAGACGACAAAGTCGACCAGAAAGACCTTGGGAAACCTGCCACTCCGATTAAGCCGCCAATGCGCAACACAGACATCCTCGAAATTAATCCACACAAGGACAAACCAGAGGACATGGTTTGTTATCGTTGTAGCAAGTTTATTTCATTTCAATGTCTACCCTCGGCCTGCGCTGCCTGGTAAGGAGACTTTCAGTGTGCTTCTTTCACCTCTTGTAAAGTCTTTCAAGCCGTCCACGTCTTCCACCTACATCACCAAGAAGAATGCTATGCTACGAAAATTGCCGTTTCCACTTCGGGAAACCGACCAAATCACTATGATCATTCAGGACATTCCTGAACGGTTCAGAGCCATGTCTCTCACTACTCCACCATTCCTGACTATCTCTGACCTGGTAGACAGAGCAGAAATCATCGACCAGTTCCACACCTTGAAATCGACCGATTCCAAGATTGACACCCCACGCAAAGAAGACAAGGTCGACTAGAAAGACAACCGGAAACCTGCCACTCTGATTAAGCCATCAAAGCGCAACACCGCCATCCCCGTCTTTAATCCACACAAGGACAAACATGGTCAAACCACATGAAACTTCTGCGATACTGTGTGTACCCCTGCTCAATGTTCTTTGTTGCTGGTTCAAGTAAACATTGCTGGTCAAACCAGCGTTGATGCATTAATCGATTCTGGCTCTCACATCATGGTCATTCGTAAATCGCTAGTGCCGAACAACGTCACCGCAAACCCTTGGCAAGGCCAAGACTTAAGTCGCCGGATGTCACATCACTTCATCTGGCCGGTTTACTGCATGCCTTCAACTTGGCCAAATCGACCATATCATGCCATGCATTGCCATTACTGATCTTTTGCCTGTTACCATGCTCCTTGGCAAGGACTGGCAATATAAAGCCCAAGACCGCATTATCCACAAACCAAACAGGGCTTTATGCATCATGACGCCAACCATCACCGAGGAGTTTTCATGCATAACACTTGGGCATAATACCATCAGTTGCATGATCCATTCTCAGCTTTGCAAGGGATTCGCCGCTAGGTGGCCGACATAGCAGGTCACGCAGTTTTTGCGCTCCTCACCTCATCGGGTTACGCTCGTTTTAGTTAGATGTTTACCGTATGTAACTTTGCCTTATAAACAAAGAAATTTAATATGGACATCTAAATAAAACGAGTGAGCATCGGCGACTGATTAGAGAAAACTGTGAGCCATTTTTTTTGTCGGACTGACGGATGAAGCATTGTTTCTCGCCTCGATTATCGGGCTCGTCTCCGCCTCGATTGACGAAGAAGGCCTAACTTTTTGCCCCACTGCTGATTGAACTGAAGCAGCCGCACCTGGAGGCGAACCGCCAACACAGTGAAAATCAAAACAATTAATACAACAATTGGGAAAACAAATAAACTAATCAGGAAAACGTATAATAGTTTATATTGCTCCAAACATCTCTAATTAAGGCACCTTAGTCCTAGGTTGAACAACCACGAACTTGATATTGTAACGAATTATTAAATCGTATATCGAATTAATTGGGTGCTAGTTCAGAATTAACCGGCCAACTCTTTATTACATTATAAATTCGAGTAAGGGCTTACACATGTTACATCGACAATGCGAGTGAATGTTCTCTAGCAGAAGTGCCAGAACATTGCAAGGAACAAGCTCGAGTTCAGGGTCGCTCATGGCAGTTCCCCTCAAGCTTGTCAGAACATCACAAGTCATAATGAACAATAAAAGAAGTGCCATAGTGCACAAAAACATATTACCAAGGCAGCCAAACAATCAAGAGGAAACATCTCCCAATACATTTCTAATACACATGGTTCAGAGCATAGTTACACTTTCAATCCGCGCACGCGCCATAAACAACATGTTCACCCTAAGATGAGCAAACCCTTACTGCCTAGACATATGAAGTGTTCCTCTATTTATATGCGAAAACCCCTGGCGTCAGCCAGATGCGACCACCTAAGGGCAGGGATTAACATTTATTAAAAGAATGTTGTGCTAATTGCACAACATTATAATCCCCTAAGGATCGAAGTTTGAATTTTAATTGCTACAAGGACATTCCATTTGTGGAATCTCAGGTTGGCATGCAATTTGCATGATCACGGTCCACTGATCGTGACACCATGCACCAGATGCCATACATTGACGCACTCAGCAGTAGGCTAGACATGATCCTGACGAGACACGCAAAGAAGTCACTCGAGTAGGAACTGTGTTCTCTCACGATTTGATGACTTGTGCTGGAGATGCGATTCCGTATCCATATCGGAGCATGATTAGCTCATTGCTGTATCTAGCCAGGATGACCTGACCTGACATTTTGGTCGCAGTGAATACTTTAGCAAAGTACAGCAGTTCGCCCTCAATGATGGCTTGGTGTCAGGTGAAAGCCATTCGAAGCCATTATATCCATCTCGGGCAGTTTAGTGATGATTGGCCAGTCCCTGGTATCATGGAGGTCTTCGCGTCAGACTATGATTGCACAGTCGACCATGAAGGCTGAACTGATGGCCTCGGTCGACCTAGTAAAGGAGTTGCTTTGGTCATGCAGATTTCTAGAGGAGGTGAAAATCGTATTACCCTATCCCATCCAGGAATCAGACCTGTTCCTCGACAATGAATCGGCGATCCACGCTATAAAGAACGAGGTCGAGAACAACACGACAAAGTATTTGGTTATAAAGCTTTGTTTTGTCAGGGACCATTTTAGAAGGAGGTTGTTCTAACTACACTTTGTCGCAACAAAGTGTAATTACGCGGACGCTTTAACCAAACCCCTTTCGGCCTGCAAAATCGAGGCCCTTACCCCGTACTTGCAGTGCCGGTGAATCCCTTTAAGCCAGATGAAGCCACGCTACGGGGGAGAATGTTATCCTTGCCGCGAAAGGGTAGCATAACTCGCGTTAAAAAAGGGATTTTTCAAAACTTGAGGAAAGGTCACACCTTTTGCTCTTATCTTTTTGTTAAACCCGTCCTTCTGTTTGATGTTCCAATGGCGGCTGGGAGCTCGGAGCCTGGTGAGTACCTTGTATAATGCCTCTCCTCTTTTTTTATTAGGTGTTATCTTTCTTGTTCTTCCTGAGTTTCGAACACAATAAGAGGAGAATTTGCTTTTTGGTTTTTATGTATACAAGTGTTATACATCTTTATATTTATCCTTTTTTGTTTTTATGCACATGACTTGTTATGTATTTATTAGGTTTGTGCCTTGTTTAGGAGCGTGTGTTATTTGATTCCCTGGTTAGGGTTCGCATGGCGCCTCGCCCCACCTCCTGGTGGCGAAACTATCTAAAGTTTTGATTTGCGCCTGACCCTAGTCTTGTTGGTAGCAGGCGGGCGTCGGCTGATCGAACCCGATCAAAAGTCTCACAAAGCCACTATAATGAAAGGAAGTAAACTTGACAAAAGGTTACCATTTCATTAGGGCGATCTATTTTATTCCATTAACGTCAGCAAGATCGCGTAAAAACATAATGTCCGATAACGATAACACACTTCCATGGAAAAAAAAGGGCGTATCAGCGTATCAGCTGTTGCCAACGTGGCAGTCATCAGCTGAGCAGCGAGTGAGGATCATGATATTGGCTAGAGCGCCACAATAACCATAAAATCCCATAATCCCCGGCAAAAAACAAGTCAAAGAAAAGGGGGCAAATCATAAAGCGCGTAAATCATGAATCATTTATGCCGCGCTTGGCATAAAACCTCTCCGATGCTTTGGAGCAGAATTCCCCTCCGTTGTCTGTCTGGATGGCCTTAACAGACTGACCAGTCTGTTTCTCTATTCTTGTGATGTAACTGGAGATGCAGTCCATCACCTGGTCTTTAGTCAGTAGTGGATACACTACACACCAACGCGAAAAGTCGTCGATGATGATTAGGTAGTAGCGACAGCCTGCACCGGACGGATGAGGGGTTGGACCCCACCCATCAGCATGCACCAGTTCCAGCGGTGCCTTGGTGTAGATCGCATCTACAGCCGGGTGAGTCGGACGGCGCATCTTG
>JAQGBX010004317.1:0-15578 GCA_034698745.1 Megaphyllum sjaelandicum | reverse complement strand
CAGTAATGATTAAAATCGGGATTTTGACATTATTGCTAGGGTATGTTCGGGTAGTTAGGGGCATGGTTGTGGATATAAATAATGAGTATATGCTACAGATTACGCACATAATTAATTCTGCGATTAATATTGGCCATGTATGTTTCCCCCATCATAAATCTGGTCATCAGTATTTTACCATGTAGATGTAGGTTAACCTCATAGACAGGAACTTTGTTTTACAAACTTTCTGGAGTAAGCTTCAGGTTCGTAAATACCTGTACATTATCTGATTGTAAACTTTAATGAGTGCGCCTTTAAGTACGAGGGGTGTTTATGAAGCTTCTGCAATCATTTATAAAACTACATTATGTGGAATTCAAGGCTACATTACTGTATAATTATTTATAATGCAACTAATAGTCCTGTTTCAATATTACTATAGTATAAAGACATTTAATAAATAACTGCACGGTATTGTAGCCTTGCTTCTTCTTAACAAAATAATGCTAGTTATGAACATGGTTGCCTTAAATTTATAGAAGTATGAACAGATCGCAAAAAACCTAAAAAACAGCAAACACGATATAGTGTTTTTGGCTCCACACAATCCGTTTATAGATCTATGAATTTCTGCCATTATGGTCATAACCAGTTTCATTTTTTTAAGTGGAACCCAGACTACATTACAATGTAATTATTTATTGAATATCTTGAAATAACGACAAATGAATTGTGTGCTCAACCAACATGCTATTTGTTATAATGGTGCAGCAACATTAATGCATTTGTAGTGTAGTAGACCAAGGAACAAAAGAGGGCAAGTCTTTTAATGCAGAAAAAAAATTAAATCAACAAATATGGCAAAAGTACAAAAAAATTCAACACGTCTGTCTCGAAGGCGATCAGAATGTCTCAACAAATCAGTATAAAATGAAAGGTTAAACCACTGTTGATGCGGAAGGCACCAAACGCGAGCTAACCGTGAACACTAAGGAAAACGAACGCCAAAAAATGACAAGCACAGCAACAATTGAAACGAAAAAAAGAAAAACTTAATATCACAACTCGGGACCTGGGTAGGTACAGACACACATTCCACTCGAGTCCAGACAACGACTGGTTATCTTGGCCCAAAAACGATAGCAGCTCTCTTTTTAAAACATGCTAGGAATCTCATATGAATGTGGCCCCGGTGGAACCTCGCGGGACCTTGCGACACATGCCAGGGTCACTACACCCTCCAAATAGAGGGAGCACTCTATTGCGACCTAAAAGATAGATACAAAATAAGAACAACAAACGCAAACTAAGGCACTAGGGACAGTTTTAAAAATCAAAGGAGTTATTTGAAAGTTAAAGAATAGGGAGAAGGTATGAAATAGGTGATTGGAACTATAAACCATAAAAATCAAAATGTCTACATATAGTGGAAGGATGCCCAGTAGGTATTGTCCTCCCAATTGGGAAGGTTGTGACACTTCTCATTGAGGAGCTCTCAGGCGTAAGCGCAACGAGTTAGACGGATGACTAAGGTTTTTAGTCCTTGCAACAAGGGGAAGAAGTTGACATCAATGACGCCATCGGTGAACCGGATGGGGCTGACAGCATGGCTAATGGTGGTATTAGTGCCCTGAATATTGCTGACAGCCCTGGAAAAGGACAGGCACGGGGTAGGGGCCCCTGACAGGGCATATGGATTTTTGGGATAGTTTTAAACAGCAGAAAGAAGGACAAAATGGCGAAGGGAAGTGGGCAGGGAGAGAAAACTTGGAGTGGAGTAGGGGGAACGGGAAGCCAGCAGTCAACGATCCCCCAGTTCGGCATCTGGCAAAGCAACATTGAACAAGCACCCAGTGAACGAGGCTGAGACCAGGTCAATAGATTTTCATCATCTGAAGTTATGTCTGAAGTAGGAGTTACGTCTGGAGACAGTAAAGGAACTGTGGGAGAGGGTACTAAGGGGAAAGGTCGCACAGAAGGATGTGTTTTGCACATATTTTGATAATGGCTTTTTAAGCCACAGCCAAAGCAAGTGATTTCCAACAAAGGCCTCCAAGGACAAGGTGGAAACAATAAAGGGTTAGAAGTTGTGGATAAATTCGAAGGGGCGGTGCCTAAAGCAGTGAAAAATGTTGCAAATAGATGTCCACAGAGTTGTATATTACGTGGATTCTAGCCCAAAGGTAGGCAGTGAAGGTTAACAAGTTGGTCGAAAGGGTCCAACAAGCGACAGAGCAAACCATTCATGTACAATGAAAGATTGATTGTATCCGACATAGAAGGGTCCAGGCGACGACACATGTCCTCGATTTCGATCAAATATAAATGGACGCTCTCGTCTGGTTTATTTGCGGTTTTGCAATTCGAACCATAGTTGGCTAGAAGAGTACGGTTTGCAAAAAGTACGCTGTAATTGTTATCTCAGTATCCACCAAGCAGATAAATGATTTCCGTCTGGCAAGTTCTGAAACCAGGTAAAGGCAACTTGGTAAGGTGAGTTTGCAACTGGTTACTGCGTTCTTTTTCCGACAAGCCCAACTCACATCGAAATAAAATTACCTTGTGATACATTTAAATTACATTTTTGTAAAGGCAAAATAGATTTACAATGTATTTCTAAATATATGTTTTTTTAAAAATACATTAAATTTACATTTCTTTGTATGTTTTGTAAAATATATTTTAATGAAAATATCTTTATATGGTATTAAAAATGCATTTGGCAATATATTTTGCATACATTTTAAAATATATTTTGAATAACTTTTACAATGTATTTTAAAGCTAAAATACTTTTCTGTTTTTTAAAAATGTATTTTGAAATATATTAATAAGTACAATAATACATTTCTAAAAATATATTTCTAAAGCTTTTTTTTCGATGTGGGAAAGCATTGGAGATGCTAAAGAAATTTGCTTAAAAAATGGACATATTAGAAGATCCGTCAAAGAAGGGTAAATTATCGGTTGGCCTCGTATACTGATGCTATGGTGGTGCAAGGATAGGCCCAAGGGATAAAGCCAGATGCGTTAACAAGAGGAGTGTAGAGGCAGGAGGAAGGGTAACTGGGATTTGGTAAGGATGGAGTCCAATCGTGGGCAGGAAGATCGATTAAGCTTGTCGGATAGTGTCTGGAGGTACACATGTTGGATGTACCGAGGAAAATGGTTGGTGGTACTGTGGACAGGATTGGAGAGGGAAGTATATGTAGGGTTAAAAGGTTTCGTAATAGGATAGGTAGTTTTTGGTAGGGTAGGATTGTTCAGCGTAGGAAGGATGGGGTTACCACCGTCGGCGGGGTGATTAGTGCCCATGTCAATGGCAGTTGGAGTCGCCTAGCGAAACAGGCGATCTTAGCATTTTCGGGATCGTTGGGATAAGAAGCGATTCATGAGTTAAAATTGCAAATTATTTTACAAATGTCATCCAGCTGATGATGGCCTTCCGAACTGTCTGAGGTCGCGGTCGTAGCCGGGGAAAGAATCAGGGACGATACTTGTTCCTGAAGAAGAATAGCATTGAAAGTCATAGGCACAGACTTTGCAATAATACAGGAACGCAGCTTATGCAAGGTTGAAGCCGTCGCATTCATCGTGGCCCAGAACTGATGAAAACACGGTGGGTGGTGTAGCGACAGAACACTCAAAATGTCACATTGCGAGAGGTAGAATCAGTTACCCCGCATCTCTGTCATGTAATAGACCAAGGAACAAAAGAGAGAAAGGGTTTCATTGCAGGAACGGAATTTAATCCACAAATATGTCGAAAGTAGGAAAAATTAAACACGTCTTGGGTGGTCAAAAGCGTCTCAGAAAGGGCACAAAACGAAGGGTTTAAACGACCCTTAACGCGGTAGGCACCAAACCCGAGCCAACCGCAAACTGCAATGAAAACGAATGCCAAAAAAATGACAAGCTAAGCAACCATCGAAACAAAAAAAAAAGAAAACTAAAAGTCCTAGCTCGGGACCTGGGCGGGTACGAACACACTCATTCCACTCAAGTCCAGACAACGACTGGTTATCTTGGCCTAAAAACGATAGCAGCTCTCTTCTCTAAATCATGCCAGGAATCTCATAGGACTGTGGCCCTGGCAAGATCTTGCGGTATTCGCCAGGGTCATTACAATAGTGTTTATATTAATAACAGACAGTGTTTTTATCCTATTTTTATTGATTTATTGACTCTTTATTGATAGATTGGTAAATCAGTTGATTACAATGTTTTGTCGTCTACTGCCCACTTTCTGTCAGAGGAATCTTTTTGTATTGACAGCTACCGTAACTTACTCTAAAACTAAATCGGATACAAAACCCACCTTGGGTGGATTTATGTGTAGCTGATTAGCTATCGGCCGCGCATGCACAGTAGTGGCAAAATATGCCCATTTATTTAAATTTTGCATCCGATTTGATTTTTTTCCTACTGCGTGAAATGGCCTAATGTCAATTACAACTGTAACAATTGTTCCATATATTTTTACAATTGAAATTATCCTTCTGAAAAGAAAATATAGTTTATTTTCAACATTAAGACCATTATATGGGACATTATTGAACATTTTTCCTAAAGGCACATCATCAGTAAAACGTTTTTTTGAGTTTTAATATGGGATTGAGATTGAATGTTAAGCCCACCATGACAATATTGCAGCATCGCCTGTATACCTTTCATTACGTTATTACAAATCTGTACTAAAACCTGTTATTCACAATAAACCTTAAGAAACAATGTCCAGCTTTGTCCTTTATAATTGACTAACTATTAGATAACAACATTATTATGTTTAGTTTTAACAATATTGCAGGTTTTACAGAGAATATATTAAAAAAAATTGTTATATATCCAATTATGAAATTGCAATAATTTAAACAGTTTTCAAGAACCAACCTATAAAGTTTTCCATTTTTTACAGAGTACAAGTTAAAGCATGTTTAGTTTTTTGACTTGACTTTTTAAAATTTGTCTGTATTCTCCACTACAAATTTTACAAAATTTTCGGTTTACACTATTTCAAATTTTACAGAAAACTAAGAGTCCTACAGCTACAGTCCTACAAGCTACTATGAAGACATTGCAGCCCTGTCTATATAGGTGATATTACATTGTTATAAACTTTTTATTGGTAATATATTTTAAGGAAAAAAATACAAAGTCTTTTCTAATTTACTGAATGTGTATAAAATCATGTTCAGTTTTCACAAAGATAAACCTGTTAATTTTTTAATGTTCTTCAAAGTGTACGTATAATGGGAAACGTATAATGCCGTTACTTATAATGGGAAATCACTTACCAGCTTTTGTAATTCATTATTCTATTTTCAGATTTTAACTTCCATCAAAACTGACATTGTCAAATATTAAACCGTTGGCTAATTCAATCAATTGTATCATACAATATAAAGTTTGCTGACATGTTTTGATAATTTACAGACAAAATATATAAAATAATTACTTTTTATTTGTGGAATAACAAAGAAATTCTTACTAGCATCAGAGCTTGAAGTAGTGGATAATTTATCTTTTTCTCTAACAGTTTTTTTTGTCTTTATTTGTAAGTATTTGTAATTATTTATATTTAGGCAATTCCCGTCCCTGTAATGGAATTATGAAATGATAGCATTCTATTATCATAGAAAGCGAACAAGAGCGTGAAAAACTGATTTGTAGTGATAGCTGCTTTCTCGCGTGGGCCAAAATCGAACGTTCGAATTTCAATATGGCTACCTGCGTTCCAATCTACAATCGCGTCCTATTGAAAATACATTAATCGAGCATTTTGTCTCCTCATTATTAAACCTTTAGGGAAAAGAATTCAACGCAACATCGTAACGATTGTATTTGCCTGGAAAATGGTTTCAGTTGGTGTCTTTAATGATATCGGTAAGCATTAATTAGTTGAAAGTTACTGCGAAAAATAGCGGCTTCACTTTTTTGCTTCGTTGTAAATTTTTTTACATAGACTTACATTGACGATCTAACGTTAATCAATTTGATGCCGAGCAGGGACTTCTAAGATCGCAGCAATTTTTAAGATTTTCGTCCTCTGATTGGTCGGTAGTTTCATAATATATGATAGCTCACGTGAAAAGGTTGTAATACCGAGCAACTATCAAGAAAAAGTAGCCTTCGAGTGGTTTATTTCTATCATGCCTTATAGCTTTTTGCAACCAATCAGGATGCAGTAGGGAGATAGTTTTACTAGAAATGTAAGTTCTATGTGAAAATAGCACTATGGCACTTCTATCAGGGGGGAAGGGGATTGCCTAACTGTTTAATAAAATAGTAGATATAAAAATTTAATTCGGATAGCTTACCAGATGAGTTTTTTAGAATAGTGTCTACCATTTGGTTTAGTTTATTTAAAACATAAGGTGTATAATGTGTATAAACAAATACAATTGAAAATCCTAAATTTGAAAAAGAGATCAGCTCTTCATCTATGTTATTGTCATATTTTAGTGTTGTAATACACGTGTCTATATTAATGGCAATTTTTAAAATAAATTCTCATTTAGCATATATATTACAATTTTTGGTTGTCATAATGACATATTTGTTAAAGCTAATATTTTTATTTTTATTAGAAATTAATACTATTACTACAACAAATTTTTTACAATGATTGTGTGGCATCATATTTTTTTAAAGTATTTCTATACACTCACATTCTTCCAGCATTTATTTGTTTGTGGGACAATAGATTACCACACACAAAACATAAAAATATAACTAAATTCTAAAGAAACAATTTTGTTTGATTCTAGATAATATATAGTTTTTAATTAAAATATCAACATTAGCTTAAACAAATTTCATTAGGACTATGTGAAGTCATTATAATTTATAAGGAGGTCAGTCCTTATGTGGATCTCATAGACGGGAAATTTCTCAAGCTCAGCGAGAGAGCAGGGCGACAACTGAGCGAGTGTGGCTCCCAAGTCGCTGAAGATGTCCAGGGACCGCAAGTCCGAGAGGAGCAAAGCAAGACCCCAGGGATGAGCGAGCAGTCCTAGGCGAGGGCTGAGCGAGTGGTACAGGGATAGCCTCTGGTAAGCTCTGCGAGGTAGTCACTGAAGTATCAACACACCCGAAGTAAACACGCGGAGCTGGGCAGCTGAGCGGTAGAAGGAATCAGGGGGATAGCGATATAAATACGAGAGTAAAAGGTTTTATTTAAACAGAGACCAAGGGCAGTTGTACAACACAAGAGAGCATATTATCTTTTTCAAATAGAAGAGCAAGTTAGGGAGCTGCCTGCAGGAGTTTGCTGAGAAGACTGCCTTTCTGCTACTCTTTTCCTTTTTATACCTCCTGACCTGGATCATGCCTGGCGGTGTTTGAACCTCTGCGTTAATCCCCATATCCTAGACGTGACGTGGACTTGACACGATGTACACCTGCCTGGCCTCTGGTACCCCCTGGTGAATATCCATGGTACCCATCATAGCCCCCAGGTGAAAGAGCTAAAAGTAGTACACTGGCAGGACTTATAGCAGAGTGGCATTTTAATCCCACTCCTTATATAAGGTCACCAGTGGGCTGTGGAAAAGGGTAGGAGTTCAGACACTCACTTATGGCAGCAGCTGTAAATTTGTCAGCTGACATTATTTCCTCGTGACTGATTCGTACTTGGTGTACTCGGGCGTACTCGGGTCAGTACTGTCTGCCAGCTGGCATCTTGAAAAGATTTTGCACACCTTATTTTCAGAAACTGGATTAAAACTTTCTACAATGCCCAGTAGAGCCAATCGAGGGCGTTAGTTCTTTTTTGAGCATGATCTTCGATGCATCTTGCTCCCTTGTAACCCAGTTAAGGAAATGTACGACCTCAAGGACTGCAATGGATTGTTAAGTGGAGTTTCAGGGGACAGACATAAGTTGCAGTTTATTATATAATCGTTCTGTTACCTGCTTATTTAGATCAAGGGCTACACTAACTTCTGGGTATACTTTGGTCGTTAGGGCTAGTTTGATAGGCATGTTTACTTTGCGGTGGATGTTGAATGAGGAGTATGTGCCCCTTAGTGTTCCTGTGTTAGCATTGTCGAACAGGTGGAGATAAGGAAGGTGTTAATGCCATTAGCATAGTCCCCTAGGTGATAGGCATCGTGGATGGACAAAGGCCTCGAAGGAACTTTAATTTCTATTATCTCAGTGTCTGTGTATTTCTGGCACTAGGTTCATCAAGATAGGTCAGTCGGTCGTCAGGCGCGGTGATCGAGGTAATTCCTTTGTCAGTAGAAGTTTTTAGGACGGTCGGTTGTCATTATGATGGTGAGCAGAGGGTTGCTAATCGTCCATAAAGTTAAAGAAGGCACGGATGTGTGCTGAGGCTGCAGGCAAATCTCAAACTGGCAACGAGTTGTGAATGTTTGGGCTTATAAAGGGTAAAGGGGTGCTGCGATAGGGTGACATTAGTGTTTATGTCAGTTCACTTGCTATGCAGTTGAAAGGAAAAAGCGGGCTAACGTGAATCATGCAAGATGATACAAGTAGCACCATCCTGTGTATAACTATTAAACCCATTTTCTTTTTCATATTTCACTAATTTGCGTATCTTACATAGTCTGAAAGGAATTTCTTATCAAGTTGATTCTTGGCATTATTGTAAATGTCTGGATTTGATGGCTTATCGTATCTATTGATAAGGGGAGTAGGCAATTTGTTGTCCTTAATGAGTTAAGCATCGCAAGCTGCTTTATATTAACTGGTAGTACCTGCTTAATCTTTCAATGGGGAATCTGAATTGAGCTCATTGAGGGTGGTAAAATGTCATTCCACAGAGTGCATGTGCAGGTAACTAGGCAGGGGGTTCTCTGGATCCTACCATTGTTGGATGTAGGGGATGGCAAACTCATTGAAGTGTGCCGAGACATGGAAGAAGATGTTGACGATATTTGCAGTGGTATTCATTTCTGCTCCCGATGTGCCAAACAACTACTTTGCATTCCTATCGTTCTTTCCGGCCAAGGATCCAAGCCAAGAACTGGCAGTGGCCAAGGATCCCGCCATAGATGCTGTTCATGTTTCCGAAGTCAGCTCTCCTCTAACAGCCAATGGGAATTGTCAACAAGATCCGAATTATGCAAGTATGAATTGGTGCGATTGGCAATATGTGACGCCTCCAACTTTTACATAAAATTACAACAAAAATAATGCTTAAATACTTGTGCAGTTCAGGCGATTTTAAGAGGCTATAAATTGGATACATTTCATAACTTAGCTGCCAAGAGATTTTGGCTTTATCATAGCAGATTGAACATAACTTAAAAAATGTCTATTAGCAAATAAATTTTCTTTACAACATCAAAACATTTATAGCGAAAACGGAAGTTTCATTTATCTTGCCCCTGTTTGAACAAAACAAAAAAAATTAAAGGGCTGACGAATCTGTTTCTCGCTTCTGTGAGATCAAGAATGGCCACTGACTGGTAGTCGGCTAGGTTTCTTATGTCTGCTGGTTATTCTGCTGCTGCGTAAAGTAGTGCCAATAGGTAAGATACTACTCGTTTGATGAGGACAAGTCGGATGGGGGTCAGGATTTGTTCTATGCAGGTGGATACTGAGGATGGTGAGATGGGCAACACCTGATGGGGCTGAGCGAGTTTTCCCGCAGCGGTGAGGAAAATAAGTTTGGTGTTTTGCAACACCTGGGAGGTGGGTGATGTATTTTCCTGATTTGGGATTATTTATGGTAGTTAAGGGAATGGCGAGATGCACTTTATGTGGATGTTCTTGGTTGAATAAGTTTAGTTATCTCCATTCCTATAGTCATTTAGGGTTTAACTTGGCCTAAGGTTGGCGGTTTGCATTATGGTCTGTCTTGGGCAGCCTCCGAGCAATCTCTAATTGCCGTTAAGGCTGCTGCTCTCCTTATGAGAAACTTGGCGAACGGGTGTGAGACAAACACTGGGTCTATGCAGTGAACTGAGAAGTCTACTATGTTGTCCTGGGGATAGCGAGATTCTCTGGCAAATGTAACCATAAACGGGAAAGTCCGCATATTTATGTTGATGTTAGTATTGTCACGGTCAGATGACCGTGTTACGGTCAATTAACCGTGCTTTCGAAATTCTATCTTTGGAATGCTGTGGGTTACGACATTCCAAGACATGTGACCTTTGGAGTCACATGGAGTCAAATTGGGTACTTAAAGCAGGTCGTAAATAAGATTACGTTAGTTGAGAGTTCTCTGATGTTATGGTGATGTCGGATGGAACCGTGGCCTTTGTGGCTGAATTTGGTGTTGCGTGAGTTGTGCTCGTTAAACTTGAACTTGTGGGGGGTTGAATGGCTTTAGCTTTATTTATATTTTAGACATTTGGGAGGGGGGAATGGCGATTGAAGCGACCCTGAACCCTTCCAGTGTTGGCTTATGCTTTTGAATTGTTTACGATTGTCGTATGGAGAACTTCTCCCTTGCTCTTGTTCTATAACTATGCGAACAAATACCTGTTCTGAATTAAAGAGTTCTTGTTCATTAATAGCTCTGCTTAGCCTCCTTTGCTTGATAGGAGTTATTGGGTTGGTACTTTTGCGATCAGGGCGACGAACATCGTTACAGTATAGAACTCTTATCTGATGGCTGGGGTGTTGGCAAAATGCCCTTGGAGTAAAAGATCTTAATGAGTTTATTGTTGCTTGTTTCAAGAAGTTGAACGGTGGTGGGTGTAATGAGTCAGCACCCACCTTTGTCAGCAACATTTCCTTTAGTCGGAACCAATCTCATACTTTTCACATCTATTAATTTTTTAATTTGACTCACTTGATGTGCAACAAACTGTTTAAAATGAGGAGCATCTGACTTTAGCTAACATAGCACTGTCCGAGAGTCACTTAAAAATATTACTTTGTGGATCTTAAGGTCATGTTTTTTTTCTAATTGTTTCAGCTAGCCATGCTGCCATTACTGTGCCTCTAATTCCAACCTTGGGATTGATATTGGTTAAAGTGGTGCCACATGTATTTTAGCTTCTACAAAAGTTGTTATCAACTCCCCCTCAGTAGCAATCCTGAGATATGCCTCAATGAAAATACTTGACTTGCATCAGAAAATAGGTGTAGTTGGAAATCTTGATTTTTTTGACTCGGCACCGAGTAGCACCTTGGAACCATTACTTTACTAATATGAGGCAGTTCTTCTTACTAATGATTTCAACTTTCTAGGATCGGACTTTTTATCTTATCATCCCAGCCACATCCAGCTCTCCAGATGTCTTAAAAAAGTATCTTTGCTTTAATGATAAGATGAGCAAAAATATTGGTCAAAAACAGACATCGCTACTTTAAGCACTTACCTCAAGGTTGATCTTTTTCACCCTTTCAGATAGCTTCTGTGTTTTTTTGAAATTTACTCTAAAATGTCTTGAATTAAATCTGTCAACTCTCAGTTTGTGATGAGATTCTAGTGATCTTGTTCTGTGAGGATTAAGGGCTTGGCATCTTTCAGCAAATAAATGGATGCTACCTTTAAATGGCTCTATTTTTGGTCAGATTATTCATGTCTACTGTTTAGTTTGGCAGATCAAGCCCCTTTATCGTATGAACATTAGATATCGAGAAGAGCTTTGTAGCTTCTAGGCCATCAATTTGCAATGATACACAATGTGAGTTCTTATCTGTATGAGTTGGCGAGTTCGTCCACTTGAGTTTTACAGGATCCTGTTGGCCCTCAAGTGAAGCTTCTTTGAAAAGCTTTGATCTACTTAAATACAAGTGGAGGCTTCATCTAACAAGGCATATATTAAAACTTGACTAGATAGTCATGCTAACCAGAGTCGTCAGCACTACCAGCAGGATCCATAGTGGTGCCTTGCTAGCAGTAAAGCATGCAAAATTCCCCACAACCTCCATCTTCTCAGTGGCATCTTGCTCTTTAGTAGTAACAAGTTTTGGTGTATTTTTGGTACACCTATCTTTTCTACATGCAGCTTTACTACAAATCCTCACAGGGTGTCCATGTTACAGACAGCAAAAGCAAACTTGGGTTTTTAAACCTATTCCTTTCTTTGATGGACTGTAAGACCAGCAAATTTATGACAAGCATTTAAGCGATGACCTTCTTCTCTGCATAAGGAGCACCATGTCCGGCTTTTAGGCTTGTCTTCTGTTGTCGAAAGATCCACCTGTTTTCTTTTGCTGGCTCTTTCCCTTTTTGCTGCCTTTTTGTGTCGAATTCTTCACAAAACTTCGGTGTGGTCACAAAGCCTGCAGCATTTGCTATTTTTTCTAACAACTTGCTAAAGTCCTGCAGGTTTAAGTCTGGTTTTAAGCTATCTGTTCTTTCCAGCTGGAACACATGCTGGGTGGTACCTTCCTTACCATTTCCTAGGTGAGTTTAGGGATTCCCAAATGACCCATGCACTTTAGTCACAATAGTACAGCAATAGTACAGCACAATCAGCAGGAAATTCACAATTATTATGTTCACAGTTTAAAAATTTAGTCAATTTGTTTTCGTCTATGGTGAGATGTAAATTTCACTAAAAGCACTTCTTTCAAGTGCTGGCCAATCCGGCTCGTCGGACCATGTTGTTGTGTTATTTGCCTTAAGAGCTACCTTACTCTCACTTTTCGTTGCTTTTGTAGTTAATTTTTTTAAATCATCAGGCAAAGGTGTTAAAGAGAAGCATGTTTATTGAGGCACAAACTGAATTAAACTCTTTAGTAGCAACAATAATTTCTGAAATTTACTTTCAAATGGCCAAAAGCATCTAAACTGGCTCAAACCTGAATTCTTCTGATAAAGGAACTTAAATTTTCCATATTTGCCAGTTTTTAGTTTTATTTCACATGCAAGGTACTCCTAGCAGGCTAAAAATGAAAAGAGTGCATGTGCATGAATGCACATGCAACTAAAAAGTGACAGAGGCAAGCAAATTTATGAAAGAATACATAAAACCCCAGAACACGATTCTGCCCACTTTTTCCTGAAAATACCTTGTGTGGGGAGTCTAATTTAATGTGGAAGCCAGCTGAATGCCCAGATACTTCACATTGGGTCCACAGGGTAAGACCATATTGTCATGATTTGTGTGTCAAGGATCACCTTGGCAACTTGCCAAATACTTTAATATTAAGATTATCCTTTATTAGCATTCCTTAATGCCTGAGATTCCAATTTGCTATATAAATGGGCAACATTTGTTAGTGATAGTCAGTCTGGCCAGATCTTGATTATGCATTGGATGCTCTCTCTTTTCATCTGGGGCTTTGCCCCTTGCAACTTGTCATGTTGTCTAAACCTGCTAATGATGTTAACTATGGAGTTATGTAAGTTGTACAGCAAGAATAAACTGTTTTATGCTTATTTTGGGCATGTTGACTGATTGGAAGTGGCAAGCTTACTTGTGATGGTTATCCCCTGTGCTCTTTGGAGATTGCTACCTGAAGGAAGTCCAGCAGAAGGACGAACAGCAAATTAGTTTGTTACAATATCTGTCCAGTCTGAAAGACTGGAGAGTGCATCACCGGTTAAGATTAAAGGACAGCAGTATGGACAGAAGCTTGTCCTGGACCTTGCCGAGCACAGACATTAGGCAGATTGGACAACCCAATAGACACCAGGCCTCAGCGCCTAACAACTGGTGGGCTTTTACAGTTTAGAAAAGTAGCCTTTTTTCAAGCAGGCATTAGGGATAAACAGCTAAACCTCACCTGCAGCTTTAGGATATGTGGTAGGGCCGCTGCAGGAAGTCCATCTGGCCCTTTTTCTTTAGATGGGTGAAATTACTAGGCAACCTTACTCAGTTTTAGAAAGGTAAAGTTGGCATCGAAAGCTGTAGGAGGCACCCATGCACTAAGCAGTCCAGAGGATACATTATCCTCTGGAAATTACTGGAGTGTGAGTGGTCACTGTGCTTAAGGAGGGCTGCTTGCCTGCAAGGATTTTATATGGCAGGCTAAATGAGTCTCTTTGGGATTTTCTCTAGCAGTAAGCTCTCCACGACTCCATCTTTGCCTGGAGGATATCATCTTTATACTTCTTTTGTGCCACCGATAGAGAGCGCAGCAAGTTTCTGCATTTGGTTGGCCGCCTGGCCTGCTGTTGTTGCTTGGTGGCGGTGCAGTCTGCACCACTAGTTGCTAAGCTTAATGGACCATGATGTGATATGGCACCGTTCAGTTGGTAATCACTGTTGTATAGCAGAATTGCAGGCTACCAGTCTTAAGGTTTGGATTGCCTTTGCTACTGCCTTAGCCCCTTATCTTCCATGAGGCAGGGATAGGGTTGGGGCATTATCTGAAATGAATTTAAGAAATCAGGGCCAGTTAGAATCTTGCTATTGATATTGTGCAGCACAGGTTGTTAGATGCTGCCCAGTGTCGAATTTTAGCAGTATGTATTTATGGTCACTAATACTAACCTACCAAGGCCCCGCACCATTGTAAGGTCTGTGAGGCCTTTGGTTCTTCACATCTGAAATGTAGGGCCCTGAGTTAGATTGTTAAATTGGTGGAGCCTGTGCAGCGCAATAAAATTCATGACCTTGGCCCCTTGGAAATCCAGGTCAGCACAACCCCAAGCAGGGTGTTTTGTGTTGAAATCCCTTATGATGACAGCTGAGAGGTTGCTGCTGCATATAGCCTAACCCATGGTTGCAAGTGCCATAGTGGCATTTCTTCCTGGTGGAAGTTAGGCATTAATCAGGATCCAAGTCAAATGCTGTTCCTCTACACTGACTACTTCAACTTCATTGACCGAATGTTGGCTCAAAGCAACCATAAGCACTGACATTCTGCTGATAATGTGAGCTCCGGCTTGTGTTGAGTTGGAAATAACCTGCCTCATCCAGGATACTAGTTGTGATGAACGGCACGGTTTTTGTATTTAGGTAAAAGCAATATCTTCACCAATTCTCTGAGCCACCTCTGTTGCTGCGGCCTTCTACCCAGGTATATTTGTAGTATTGTTTTCTCAGTCATGATTGTTTGAATTTATATAACAGTCACGGACCTTCAGACATGGTTCCTGGCTTTCACAGTTGTGGCCGCCACATAAATAACAGCATTAATACTTAGCAGTGCAGTACTGGGTATTATTACCAAAGGCTTGGCACCTACCCAAGAAACAAAATTCCGGCGGTCCAACGCCGGCCCTCCGGCGGCTTGCCGCCCATTCGACGTCGGACGGACGTCGGAAATCACCGTCCTTCCGACGTCAAAATGTGGCGTGGGCGGACGTTTCCCCGCCCATGCAGCCCGACGTCGCCCCGCCCCCACGGCCTGACGTCGGCTCGCCCTTCGGCCCGATGTTGGAAAGACGTCGAAAATCATTGTCGCCCCGACGTCGAAATGTCGCGCGGGCGGACGTCCTCCCGACGTCGGCCCGCCCCTACAGCCCTACGTTGGCCCGCCCCTGGGATAGGCCTATTAATATGAATAGGCCTATAATTAATTATAATTAATTGCATTAAAAAAACTTATTATTGTTGCATTATTACTCTTATCAAATTACTGACAACATACATAGGCTGCAATACACGGAAAATTGAATAGAATTTAATTTGTTAATATTGTACATATTTTCTTTGAACTTACCCTGGTTTCGATCCTGCAACCTACGGTTCATGGAGACATCACGCTATCCACTG
>JAQGBX010004316.1:0-15579 GCA_034698745.1 Megaphyllum sjaelandicum | reverse complement strand
GTCACTCTTAACAGGTTTTACTGTAGTCCATAACACCCAATCTCAGAGGTAGGCCTATTCCATAACTCCAAAAAAAAGGTGGAGTATACATGTATATTTGTGACAATTGAAAACGCTTTTTTGACTGTCAAAAGTACCTTTATTTCTTCCAGCATACTTCTTTGAACGTCGCCTCCCTCGAGCAACTCCACCAATATGTGTCAAAGTCCAACTTCTTGATCTTCCTAACGACCATTCCTTTTTATTTCGTTATTTCTTCATCAGCCCAATGCGTTGGCTAGGGTCTTCTTGTCGATCTCGGTCTGGACGGTAGTGGGCGATTCTGCGTCTTTCTAGGCGCCACGGGATCCTTCGGTAGTGCCTTGCAAAAGTACTTTCCCGGAACTCTAATATCGTCTTCGGCATGCACTTCGTACGCTCTAAAAAAATGTTAGGTTCAATAAATGCCAATCCCGTCCTCCTACTTAAAAAAATTGTAGTCTATACGGAAAATTTTTAAAGTTTTGCAAAGCTGTACTCGGAAAAAGTAAGTTTTGTCCTCTGAAAAGGTTGAGAATGGCACTGCGTGTGCTGACTGCAGGGTAATGAATTGAATCGAATTGAATACGGTATGTTGGAAATTTGACAAATTTCTCCTCAGAAACTGTTGAAAATTTTACAAATTTGTACTCGAAAACAGGGAAACTGTTGAAGATTTGTACTCGGGAAAACGTGGAGAAATTTGTGCAGATGTCCTCGGAAAAGGTTGAAAATTTTGCGAGTTAATGCTCGAGAAAAATGAAAATTTTGTAAATTTGTACTCCGTTTACCGACTTTTGCAATTTATAATCTACCTATGCAATATTGCGTTCAAATTCCATTTTAATTTGGCATTTTTTTCGAGTGGATGTCCGAGTTGGTCAAATCCCCTCACTCCCCACGTCCACATTGTGTCCGTGACTCAACCTATCCCCCTCACCCCTAATATGAGGACGTCTTTTTTGAATGGCCTCTTAGATGACTCGCTGCACTGGCGAAACCAATGTTTGGGAAAAATTGGGGATTTCGTGGAAAAATAGTCTGTCCCATAACCCTACTATTTATATGAACTAATTGGGAAAATTGGAATGTTCATAAAATCGAGAAATGGAAACGTATAAATGTCACATGCTGTTGTGTTCATATAATAGAGGTTCTACTGTATATTTGTACCCAATTGTATGTAAAATTTACAAAATTTAAATAAATTCAGAGCTTAAGAGGTCTTCTAGCCATAGATATTGAACAACCCACTGGTGCAATGTATCGCACCTTTTTGGGGGTGCTATATATCACCTAAAAGGTGCCAACGGTGTAGCGAACGATCACATCTTTAATAAAGGTGTAATTTGGTACGAATCTTTTAAGAGTGTACTACCTTACTTCGGGCTCATCGTTGAACTGAATTTTTCGTCCATGTTTTGGCTTTGCACCCTAAAAAACTCGACAGCATACCGTACTTGTATATGAAAACGACTTATCTGCAGGGAAAGTTCTATGTAGCTACTCCATTATACAGTATAGTCTCACCTTATTTTTTTTCAAAATTCCTTTAGGTGCTGCCATGATTCTATAGGAAAAGTCAAAAAATCGAAATGTGATAGCTCGGATTTGTATCGGAAATGGCTGTAAAAAGCGTACTATTTCATGATTATTCAAAGCGTTCACGTAATCTATATATGCAAGTACATTAACTATAATTACTCAGTTTTTGTTTATTAATTTAAATTTACCTCTCCCATCGATCATCTCAAATAGCAATAATACTGGAACGAAAAAAAGAGCACAATCTTACCTGAAATTTACACTCACGTATAGATTTGATTCACTGAAAATTTTGAAAATTTCAACCAAAATATTGCAACCGCGCTTTTAAGATTTCACAATTGTCATCAATGCAACATTGTTGTAATTCTAGAATTTCATAATAATGGAATGCATGCAGTTGTTCCATAATGAAACTCATGCGCGGAACATTTCACGAACGAATCAATGGTCATTTGCACGAATTAAAACACATGTATAAGCATTAATCATTTACAATTCTTTTTAATATTATTATTCTAAGGAAATTTCCAAATATTTCACATTTATCATGACTGTTCTAAAAATGAAGACATTATATTTCACTAATATAGTACGTACTAACATCTTCAAATAACGTTGAATGGGCGAATTCCTTTTACGATTAAAATTCCAAGTTTTATCTGCTACTAAAACCACATTTTCTGCACTGCGTGAAACAAACCGATAAATTATAACTTTTTATAGGGTACGTTCATATATTTCGGGTTTATTTTTCAGTCGCTTGAAAGCAGTGTCGCTTAGTGGTATTGCAAACGCTTACCAATAAGCGACACCTTTTTGTGTTAAAACAAGTGTCGCTTAGTGGTAGGCATCTGCGATACAACAAAGCGACACGGGTCGCTTGCGACTGGAAAAAACAAGTCTGTTATATGAACGTACCCTTACATTCTAACAAATAATGGTGCAATTTGTTATTTTTTTTAAACACCTGCCGAGGGTTTTCGTTTGCCTATTTCGAGGTGTTTAAAATTATTTAGGGATTTACAAATACCTATAATAGTATTTCTAAACTCATAAAAGGGTGTTTTGAACACAAGACCATTTCAAAAGCATACAGTAAAACCTGTAAAAGTGATCACCTTTAAATGATGACCACCTGTTTATGTTGACCACTTTTAAGTGTATTAATTTTTCTAGCGTACATTTCCTTCATAAAAATTCTCCGTATAGAGACCCTTGGACATGATGATTCTGTACTTTTTTGGTTTTGTGGTTTTTTACTATGTGTATTACAGTCTACGTGTATAAGTGCAGTGAACATGTTCATTATTTTAATTTAATTCAGGCATTCTTTGTACAGTGACCTACATTGCATTTTTTGTGGTGGTCACTCTTAACAGGTTTTACTGTAGTCCATAACACCCAATCTCAGAGGTAGGCCTATTCCATAACTCCAAAAAAAAAGGTGGAGTATACATGTATATTTTTGACAATTGAAAACGCTTTTTTGACTGTCAAAAGTACCTTTATTTCTTCTAGCATACTTCTTTGAACGTCGCCTCCCTCGAGCAACTCCACCAATATGTGTCCAAGTCCAACTTCTTGATCTTCCTTACGACCATTCCTTTTTATTTCGTCCTTTCTTCCATCTTCTCATCTTCCATCATGCATATTCATTCGTTCTTTTAATCTTCTTCTCCATGCTCTTTCAAACGCTTTATCAGCCCAATGCGTTGGCTTGGGTCTTCTTACCGATCTCGGTCTGGACGGTAGTGGGCGATTCTGCGTCTTTCTAGGCGCCACGGGATCCTTCGGTAGTGCCTTGCTAAAGTACTTTCCCGGAACTCTAATATCGTGTTCGGCATGCGCTTCGTACACTCTAAAAAATGTTAGGTTCATTAAATGAATTAAATGGCCTTAAAAAAATTGTAGTCTATACGGACAATTTTTAAAGTTTTGCAAAGCTGTACTCGGAAAAGGTAAGTTTTGTCCTCTGAAAAGGTTGAGAATGGCGCTGTGTGTGCTGACTGCAGGGTAATGAATTGAATCGAATTGAATATGTTGGAAATTTGACAAATTTCTCCTCAGAACCTGTTGAAAATTTTACAAATTTGTACTCGAAAACAGGGAAAGTGTTGAAGATTCGTAATCGCGAAACCGTGGAGAAATTTGTACAGATGTCCTCGGAAAAGGTTGAAAATTTTGCGAGTTTATGCTCGAGAAAAATGAAAATTTTGTAAATTTGTACTGGAAAAATTTGAGAGTTTGTAAATGGACGCTGAGCTTTTGAGTTTTCTGACTTTTCCAGGTTTTCCAGGACTTGATCGAGGTACTCCGTTTATTGACTTTTGCAATTTATAATCTACCGATGCAATATTGCGTTCAAATTCCATTTTAATTTGGCATTTTTTTCGAGTGGACGTCCCCCTTACCCCTAATATGAGGACGAATTTTTTGAATGGCCTCTTAAATGACTCGCTGCACTGGCGAAATTTCGTGGAAAAATAGTCTGTCCCATAACCCGACTATTTATATGAACTAATTGGGAAAATTGGAAAGTTCATAAAAATGAGAAATGCTGTCACATGCTGTTGTGTTCATATAATAGAGGTTCTACTGTATATTTGTACCCAATTGTACGTAAAATTTAAATAAATTCAGAGCTTAAGAGGTCTTCTAGCCATAGATATTGAACAACCCTCTGGTGCAATGTATCGCACCTTTATGGGGGTGCTATCACTTAAAAGGTGCCAACGGTGTAGCGAACGATCACACCTTTAATAAAGGGGCAATTTGGTATGAATCTTTTAAGAGTGTAGTACCTTACTTCGGGCTCATCGTTGAAATGAACTTTTCGTCCATGTTTTTTTGGCTTTGCACCCTAAAAAATCGACAGCATACCGTATATGAAAACGACTTATCTGCAGGGAAAGTTCTATGGAGCTACTCCATAATACAGTATAGTCTCACCTTATTTTTTTTCAAAATTCCTTTAGGTGCTGCCATGATTCTACAGGAAAAGTCAAAAAATCGAAATGGATTTGTATCGGAAATGGCTGTAAAAAGCGTACTATTTCATGATTATTCAAAGCATTCACGTAATCTATATATGCAAGTACATGTAACTATTCTAGTTACTCAATTTTTGGTTATTAATTTAAATTTACCTCTCCCATCGATCACCTCAACTAGCAGTCGTACTGGAACGAAAAAAGAGCGCAATCTTACCTGAAATTTACAATGGCGGAGATTTGATTCACTGAAAATTTTGAAAAAAATGTTGAAAATTTCAACCGAAAAATTGCAACCGCGTCACAATTGTTAATGGAACATTGTAATTCTAGAATTTCGAAATATTGGAACGCACTCACGTGCGAAACATCACGTATGATTAACTCCGCCCACTTTTACCAATACACAGGAATTAACCTTACCTTAACACTGAAGTCGTTCACTCAAGTTAGTCATTCAACCTTCACTCACCAAAGTGAGCTACTTCACTGAACTAGTTCGTCGTTCACTAGTTCCGGCCAAGCGGATTTCAGTGAACTAAAATGAACGACGTATAGTTCGTTTACTCACTGGAATGAACAAGCCCTCTTTTTTTTCGTTCACTCAATCATGCTTTATAGCGTGGCACGCTCGTGTGGAAATTGAGCGCAATATCGAGGAACGTCCAGTCCTGGAAAACCTGGAAAGTCAGAAAACTTAAAAGCTCACCGTCCATTTGCAAACTTTCAAATTTTCACAGTAAAAATTCGCAAAATTTTCATTTTTCTCGAGCATTATTTTCATCGAGAATTATTCTCGCAAAATTGTCAACCTATTCCGAGGACATCTTTACAAATTTTCCCACGTTTTCCCGAGGATAAATTTGCAAAAGTTTCCAAATTTTTCCGAGAACAAATCTTCAACATTTTCCCTGTTTTCGAGTACGAATTTGTAAAACGTTCAACAGCTTCTGAGGAGAAATTTGCCAAATTTCCAACAGATTCTGAGAACATGTAAATTGGCAAAATTCTCAATCTTACAAAATGTACGTTTTCGGAGTACAAATTATACCGTATGTATAACGACAACGAATGTTTAACGTATACAATACGTAACATAACATCACGTGTTTCGCGATTGTCATTAATTACAAAGTTGCAAACGATATTTTTGTCCGATTTTTTGTCCACAAAGCGTCGGAAGAAGGGATCGGAGTGTAAATCAAAAAAAAGTTTACGAAATGTTGGGGGCAATTAAGTATCCCAATTCCTTCATACAGTTTACAGTTCAGAAGAACAATTTCTCTGGCATAAAATTCGTCACAAAATTTTTCAACGAATGACAATTCGGAGACAGTTTTCATAGCGAAGCCATTTATAAAATACACTGAAGAATTGCGAGAGAACAATTTCGTCATTCAATTTTAATAAATAACAACTAGGACGAGACATTTTTATATACGGTCTATAATTTTCAAAGAGGATCTGGCCATTACATTCCCTCCTCGGTATTAACCTACCAAATCACTTAACAAATTTTAACCGCTCAATTCCACGTATCATCGTCATATATATAGGTACGAGAATGAAGGCAATGGTTTTGGTAACAGGAAGTGCTTTTCTCAAGAACGAAGGGAATGCTTTCTTTTGGTAACTTTGGTCCTTTCGGTAACAGGAAGTGCTATTCTCAACCGCCATGGAACGATGCTCGACATTGGTTCTTACTTCCTCCTGGAGGAACGCATCTTATCTCGGGCAATGTCGGTACCAATTCGCTCCACCAATTTGTTCATGTCCGCGGTCTTCTCGCCCACATTGCGGGGTTTGAAGATCAGATGCGTCGCCACCGGACGCTTCGGATCGTACCATTTGAGACGCAAGGCCGCCAACCTCTGCTCCTCTTCCTCCGCCTTTTTCTTCTCCATTTCCGCATCCGCATCCACCACTTTCGCGCTCTCTTTGAACTCCTCCCCGACGACGTCCTCCTTCTTAGTGGCCAAGTTGCTCAACGTAGCCTCCAACTCCTGGTCGAGGATCTTCTCCTTTTTCTCCGTCAAATCTTCCACCTTCCTTTCGTGAAACTCCTTCAGCCTTTCGGCTTCTTCCGCTTCCAGCCTGGCCATTTCCGCCGCTTTCTCCGCCTCCAGCGCCTTCTTCGCATCTTCAGCGGTCGTCGTTATCTTTTCCTTCTTAACGGCCAAACCTTCGTAGCCTTTTGTCAATCTTCCCACTATACTTCCCATCGGTCTCCTACTCTTCATAGCTCCAGCTGTCGTCGCTATCCTTCCCTTGCCCACGGTCAAACCTTCATAGCCTTTAGTTAATCTTCCCACCATACTTCCCATCGGTCTCCTCCTCGAAGATCCAGCAGTCGTCGCTTTCCTTCCCTTGCCCACGGTCAAACCTTCGTAGCCTCGGGCTAATCTTCCCACCATACTTCCCATCTGTCTCCTCCTCGAAGATCCAGCAGTCGTCGCTATCCTTCCCTTGTCCACGGCCATACCTTCGTAGCCTGCGGCTAATTTTCCCACCATACCTCCCATCTGTCTCCTTCCCTTACTGCTTTTCCTGACTCCTCCACAAACAGAGGCCCTCGCATCCTCGTAATCTTTGGCCAATTTCAACACCTTCCTGTCCTTCCCCCTTCTTTTGTCGGCTTCTTTCAACCGGCTAGCGTCGAAAAACACTCTGCCGTGGTCGTGCTTCCCTGCAGTCGATCCCGCGGGCCCATGACCGGAAAGGACTCTTCTTCTGGGTTTGCCAGCCCTCCTGCGTCTCGCGCCTATGCCTTCCTCGTAATCAACGGCTAGCTTCATCACCTTCCTCTGTGGGCCCCTTCTCTTGTCAGCTGTTGCCAGCTGTTTCGGGTCGTAGAAAATTCTTCCTTCATCCTGGGCGCCGTGGCCACCTCCGGCCGATATCGTTATCTTGGTCTCGGGCTGGGGCTTGTGAATCACTACGGTGGGAGGAGCGGCTTTTTGTGAGGAGTGGACCGCGGGCCTCGGACGTCTGACTATGCTTGGTCTGGCTTTTTTAGGTGAGGATGGGTGTTGTCGGTTTCGTCCAGTTTTTAGAGTATTAACTGCAAAGAAAAATAAGTTTTCAACGTCCGTCCCAAGTTCAACTTTCACTGCACTTTCTTTGGATAAACGTTAGTTTTTCCAGTTATTCAACGCACGTACAGGGTTCCCCCAGAAATTTCATTTTCAACTTCCCTGACTTTTCCCGGACATTTCCGGATTTTTTTTTTAAAAAAAATGCCAGGCACACGTTTTCCGAGTACAAATTTGCGAAATTTTCCACGTTTTCCAAGCACAAATTTTCAATGTGAAAAATTGACGTTGGAAAATATTTTTTTTTTAAATTTACAATCGACCATTTTAAAAATTAAAAAATTTGCATGAACATTTTTTAAAATTGGAAAATTTTGCATTCGAAGAAAATGTTAAAAAGCTGGAAAATTTTGCTATTTTGTACACTAAAAACGTGGAAAAATTTTCAGATTTGTACTAGGAAAACGTGGGAATTTTTTTTTAAATTGATACTATAAGAAAACGTGGAAAAATTATATATTTATTCATGGAAAACGTGGAAAATTTTTTGCAAATTAATGCTAAGAAAACGTTGAAAATTCGTTCACGGAAAACGTGGACAATTTTGCAAATCTGTACTCCGCAAATATGGAACCTTATTGCAAATTTCGGTTACTCGAAAAATGGGCCCTGAGCTAACCTCGTAGAAGTATTAATTTTGGATCGCCATGACTGCGTTGAATTTCCCTGACTTTCAAAATAAACTATTCTTTCCTGACTTTTCCAGGTCATTTTAAAGTTCCCTAACTTTTCCAGGTTTTCCAGGTCTGGGGGAACCCTGATGTATACGCTCGCATAAAACTGCGCCATTTTGCGAGATTCTGCCACGTGCGACAGTTCTATTTCAGTTTCTATTTTAGCTCGATGTTCTATTTACCACGTCAGTTTTTTGGACGTAAAATTTGAGCAGAATTTCGATACATTTTTATTTAGCCCCTCGCAACTGCGACGGAATATCATAAAATTAAAGAAAAACTATACGTTCGGAGATTTCAAGTTTTGCTTTAAGTGAAAATGTTATGCCTACTGTAATATTATCCCCAAAACTCCGTGGTAAATAGAATCGCGGAAAAGTATAGTTTCCAAATCTACATCTTTCTGTTGACAATTTTATATAAACAAAAATAAAATGCTGTAACGCTCACATGGGTAATCATAATCAACTTCGCCAGGTCGATGTACTTTCATGGAATGTCTTTCCAAATCCTAAAAAAAAATCGACGAGATAAGTATACGAAAATTACCATAGGTCCGAGAGAATGAAGTGAAATCATTGTGAAAATCAAGTGAAAAAAGTGAAGTCTCACCCTGAACTTCTTCAGCGCTGCTGGAACTCTTAGAGAACCCATTATTCCGAGACACGTCAAAAAAATACGTTAGAATATTGATTCACTACAAATTTAAATAATTTCAATCACAAAATTGCAACCGCACTTTAAGATTTCGCAGTTCTCAATGGAACATAGCCGTTCTAGAATTTTAAATTATTAAATTATGGAACGCACGCACGCACTCACGTGCCAAACATTTCATGATCCACAGATGCACGAGGAGGGGCAAGTTGTGCCTACGATACGATGCCAGGGTTCCCCCAGAAATTTCATTTTCAACTTCCCTGAGTTTTCTAGGTTTTAAAAAAATTTCCCTGACCAATGACAACGTGAAAAATTGACGTATTTTCCAAAATTAACCCTGGAAAATATTTTTTTTAAATTCACTAACGACAATTATGAAAATTAACAAAATGGTTTTTTAAATTTAAAACGATTGCATGAAATTTTTTTAAATGTGAAAATTTTGTATTCGGAAAATGTTAAAAATTTGCGCTCGGAAAAAGTGGAAAATTTTTGCAAATTTCTAGTTGGGAAACGTGGAAAATTTTGTTAATTTGTACTCAGAAAACTGGAAAATTTTGCAAATTAATACTCAGAAAAAGTGGAAAATTTTGCTAATCTATATTCGTAAAATGTGGAAATTTATTTGCAAATTTCTACAAGGAAAATGGGTACTGAGCTAACCTTTGAGAAGCATTAATTTTGGATCGCCATGACTGCGTTCAATTTCCCTGACTTTTTCAAAATAAACCATTCTTCTCTGACTTTTCCAGGTTTTCCATGTCTATGGGGAACCCTGGGTACAATACGATACAATAGCTCATTACTCGCCCCAAACATTAACTATCAGAAAGCCTGAAAGCTGTTACATTTACAATTTTTTTCTTTATTATTCCAATTAAATTCCCCGAGTATTTGACATTCATCATTACCGATCTATAAATTGAAAATACTTTATTTAAATATCACCGCGCGACGAGCATCTTCAAACGATGCTGCGTTGGCGAATTATACAAGTTTGCATTACGAGCACTCATAAAACCCAATTTTAATCGGCCCAGCACGAAACAAAACTGATAAATTATACCTTAAGTCCTTAGCTTAGAATTTTACGAACGATTGTGAGTGCAGTTGTTCGTACTGGATTCGATAAAAGGATGGGAGTATAAAGCAAAAATTGATAAAAATGAAAAAATACGGTACGTAATTTTCTAAGAGGATCCGCCATGGTCCATCACCTCTATTACCTCCTCGGTGTAAACCCAACGAGTCACGTAACAAATTTGAATCGCTCACTTCCACGTATACATCATCGTCATATAGGTACAAGAATGAAGGGCATGGGTTTTTTTGTGGTAACTTTGGTCCTTTTGGTAACAGGAAGTGCTTTTCTCAACCGCCATGGAAAAATTCTAAGAAATAATGGTGAAATTAGGTGTTTTCTTTGTAACACCCAAAGGTATTTGCTTGCCTCTTTTAAGGTATTTTGAGTTATATTGAGGTGTTTAAAAATATTTTGGTAATTACAAACACCTAATGGTATTTCTAAACTGCTAAAAAAGGTGTTTCAAGAATAAATTTGGAAATTAAACTATACAGGGTGACCATAATTCAGTGACCGCCCAATTTTTTTCTTAACCGTTAGAGATGTGAAAATTCTGTTTGTGTCGTTAGATTGGTTGTCATGGGTGCTCTATCCATTGATAGTATTAACTTTTACCCAACACCATTTATTCAACGAAATCGAAAGTATAATTTTTGAACCGTAACTCCTAGAACAAAATATCAAATTAGGAAAACGAAGAGCATGGCTTGCTCGTATGTATTCAACTGGTTTCGTTTTCATTGGCAATTATTCGAAGTTGTTACAATGTTTTGAAAATAGGGGCAAACACACAATTGTTAGTTGCGCTGCAGCACAAAGGTGTACTGCAGTAAGCTACCTACATGTACTGCATTGCACCTGTGTGCTGCAGCGCAGCCTACAATTGTGCGTTTGCTGATATTTTCAAAACATTGTAATAACTTCAAATAATTTCCAATAAAACCGAAACCAGTTGAATACATACAAGAAAGCCATGCTCTTAGTTTTCCTAATTTCATATTTTGTTCTAGTTGTTACGGTTCAAAAATGATACTTTCAATTTCGTTGAAAAAACAGTGTTATAGGTAAATGTTAATACTGTACTATCAATGGATAGTGCCCCCATAAAAACCTATCTAACGACACAAACAGAATTTTCACATATCTAACGGTTAAGAAAAAAATTGAGTGGTGACGGAATTATGGTTCACCCTGTATAAGCACGTGATTACTATGTGTGTTTCAATTTACATGTACGCTAGTAGGTACACACTAGGGAAACCTTGGTGACGTAACTGGAAACGGCAAATTTTTGAGAGAAGAAAACACCTTTTATGGTATTCTGGAACACCTCTTCTGTTATTCTGGATGAGGTATTCCATAAAACCTTATCTTGGACGTTTTCCATATTAAACATCAAAAAAGGTGGAGTATTTGTGACAAGTCAAAACACCTTTTTTCTGTGTTTTATAGTACCTTTATTTCTTAGAGTGAACGGTGCTCGACACGACATTGGTTCTTACTTCTTCCTGGAACGCCTCTTATCTCGGGCAACGTCGGCACCAATTCGCTCCACCAATCTGTTCATGTCCGCTCTCTTCTCCTGCACATTGCGGGGTTTGAAAATCAGTCGCTCCTTTACCGGATTCTTCGGATCGTACCATTTGAGTTGCAAGGCCGCCAACCTCTGGGCCTCTTCCTCCGCTCTTTTCCTCTTCATTTCCGCATCCGCATCCACCACTCTCACGTTCTCTTTGAACTCCTCTTCGACGATGTCCTCCTTCTTTAGGGCCAAGTTGCTCATCGTAGCTTCCAACTCCTGGTCGAGGATCTCCTCCTTTTTCTCCGTTAATTCTTCCACCTTATTTTCGTGTTGCTCCTTCAGCCTTTTGGCTTCTTCCGCTGCCAGCTTCGCCATTTCCGCCTCTTTCTCCGCCTTCAGCGCCAGCTTCGCATCTTCAGCGGTCTTCGCTATCCTGTCCTTCTCCACGGCCAAACCTTCGAAGCCTTCGGCTAGTTTCCCCACCACACCTCCCATCTGTCTCCTTCTACTGCCTCTCTTGATTCCTCCGCCACCAGGGGCCCTCGCAGCCTCGTAATCTTTGGCCAATTTCACCACCATCCTGTCCTTCCCCCTTCTTCTGTCTGCTTCTTCCTGCTTGTCCACGTCGTAAAACACTGTGCCGTCGTCGTCCATCACTACGGCCATGGCATCCCCTTTCACGTCTTGGAAGTCTTTGACATTTGCTTCGACCACTGTTACGGGCCTATCAAAAGAAGGGATTCTACTTCCGGGTTTGCCACCCCTCTTTTCACTGGAGCGTCTGATCACGTCCATGCCTGCATTGACATCAAAAGCTGTTTTCATCCGCTTCTTGAACCGTTTCTTCCTTCTCCTGCCCAGCTTGCCCGGGCCGTCATCCCCTCCAGCCGATGTCGCTGTTGAGGTCTCGGGCGTGGGACTCTGAACTATTATGATGGGAACCACAACTTTATGTTCGGTCTGGACCTTTGGCCCCCGACGTGTAACCGTGCGAGTACGAGCTACTTTAGGCGAGGATGGACCCTCTTGTCGGAATCTTCGTCCCCGTAAATTTGCCGTCATATCTGATAAGAAAAATAAGTTGTCAACGTCAGTCCGAAGACCATGCAACTTCAGCTTTTCCAGTTATTCAACGCCATGTAATAGGCCATACACTCGTATAAAACTGCGCCATTTTGCGGGATTCTACCACGTGCAACAGTTCCATGCCCGATGTTATACATAGTGAATAAAAAGTCTGTTCCCCCCCAAAAATCCACAGAACGGGTTCAAATATAAAAAATCGGATACGAGGAACATATAGTAAACATAGGGTGCGAAATGCAATGGTGAGCAAACCGTTTGGCCCCAAGGCCCATTTCAAGGGTCTTTAGGTTCACTTTAAAACGGTGATAGGTACAGCGAAAAAATCAATTAGAAATTGGTAGGACGTCGTAAAATTAGTTTAATGGCTCTATTTTCCACGTTTAATTATCGATCGCCACACAACAAATAACTTACAGGCTTCCTGTATGTTTGCACTCTTACACAGCATCTCAACATTGCTGGAAAGCTTTAAAACCGGGTTTGTTAAAGGAATCAAGCTTTACTGCAATGTAGAGATGCTATGTAAGGGTGCAAACATACCAGAAGTCCGGAAGTTATTTGTTGTGTGGCGATCGTTAATTAAATGTTTAAAATAGAGCCATTAAATTAATTTTACGACGAACTAACACTTTCTAATTGACTTTTTCGCTGTAACTATATGTTTTAAAGTCAAGACCTAAAGACCCTTGAAATGGGCCTTGGGACCAAATGGTTTGTTCACCATTGTATTCCGCACCCTATGGTTAGAACATGTTTTCTATATCCGAGTTTTTATATTTGAACCCGGTCAGGTTTTCGAACGTAAAATTAAACAGTATTTCAATACATTTTATTTAGCCCCTAGCAACTGCGACGGAATTTCATAAAATTAAAGATAAACTACAAGTATACGTCATGCAGAGCACGTTTGGAGATTTCAGTTTTTCTACAGGTGAACAGGTGTCATCTCCAAAACCCCGTGCTAAATAGAATCGTGTAAATATAGTTTGAAAATCTACAACTTTCTGTTGACAATTTTATATAATCAAAAAGAAAAATGCTGTACCGCTCACATGTGTTATGAAGATCAACGTTGACAGGTTGAGGTACTTTAACGGATTTTCTATCCAATTCCTAAAAAAATCGACAAGATAAGTACGAATTTCACTTCCATTACGAGAGATTGAAGTGAAATCTTTAGAAATTTAACCCACTACACTAAAGTCTCACCTTGAACTTTTTCAAAGCTGAAACGGCTCTTTCAGAACTCATTATTTCGCGCAGGTCAAATAATATGTTAGAATATTTTCACTAAAAATTTGGATAATTTCAATCACAAAATTGAAACCGCACTTTAAAATTTCAGTTCTCAATGGAACGTAGCTATTCTAGAATTTCGAATTATTACATTATGGAACGCACGTACTCGATCACGTGCCAAACACGTGACCCGTATTGTAGCGATACGATACGATAATTCATCATCGCCCGAAACATTAACTATCAGAAAGCCTGAAAGTTGTCTCATTTGCAATTTTTTTTTCCTTATTATTCCAATTAAATTCCCCGAGTATTTGACATTCATCATTACCCATCATATAAATTGAAAATACTTTATTTAAATATCACCGCGCAAGAACATCTTCAAACGATGCTGCATTTGCGAGTTTTATAAGTTTGCATTATGAGCGCTCATATAAATACAGCGTGGTTAAGAAGTCTGTTGCACCCCCCAAATCGATCTCCAGAATGGGTTCAAAAATGAAAAATTAGACAATGGGGACATATAGGAACCATTGGGAACTGAATTTAATGGTGCCCAAAACATATGGTCCCAAGGGTCTTAAGGGCTTAAGGGTCCTTAGGCTCTCTCTTAAAAGGCATTAGCCACGAAGAAAACGTCAATTAGAAAGTCGTGGGGCGTCATAAAATTAGTTCTGTGCTGCCATTTGCAACATTTAATTATGGATCACCACGCAACAAATGACTTCTGGTCTTCTTGTATGTTTGCAAGCACGCATAACACAAATACATTGCAGGAAAGCTTGATTCCGAAAACAAATCAGGTCCTAGAGCTTTCTTGCAATGTAGAGGTGTTATGCACGGATGCTAACGTACCAAAAGCCCAGAAGTCATTTTTTGTGTGGCGATCAATAATTAAATGTTGCAAATGGAGCCATTAAACTAATTTTTCGTCGCTTTACAACTTTCTAATTGACGTCTTCGTAGAGATAGGACCTAAAAGCCCTTGAAATGGGCCTTGGGGCCATTTGTTTTGGGCACCATTAAATTCAGCGCCTCATGGTTCCTATATGTCCTCATTGTCTGAATTACCATTTTTGCACCCATCCTGGAGATTTGGGGGGTGCAACAGACTTTTTAGTCACTCTGTATAAACCCAATTTTCTGCCCAGCACTAAACAAACTGATAAATTATCACTTAATCCTTCGCTTAGAATTTTACGAACGATTTTGAGTGCAGTTGTTCAAACTGGATTCGATGAAAAGATGAGAGTATAATAGCAAAAATTGATAAAAAAAATGATCAACAAATTTTTTTTTTAAGTTTTCATCGAATACTCCTTTGTGACCTTTTCGAAGAACGCAGGCACAATTTTTTTAGAGTATAACAATTGCGAAAAGGTATTTGATAAAGCCATTTTTTAAAATATACACGTTAAACATTTGCGCTTCCCCGCCAAACAATTACTTGAGTTATTTATTAAAACCTCGTAACTAAATCGTTGCCCGGGCAGTTTTCCGAGAGTGTTACGAAAGCAGTTCTAAACTTAAAACATTTAAAAATGTCTTTACAGTATGTATACTCCGTGAACAATATGACCAGGCCGACAAATGTTTAAACGCAAGTTTAAAAATGTCTTTACTAAAACCATTTCGCAATGGTCACTTATTAAAATGCTGCGAA
>JAQGBX010004315.1:0-15580 GCA_034698745.1 Megaphyllum sjaelandicum | reverse complement strand
ACTTTTTTTACCACTAGCGCCAACCAGCGGGCAAATATTGGTAATGCATTTAAATTACCGATGGTTTGCCCGCTGGTAGGCGCTAGTGGTAAAAAAATTATCATTCTTAATTTAAAAGTTTTGTTGTGTTTCTGGCCAAACGATGCTATGTTGGAATGTGTTCGTAGCATCGTCTGGTGCTGGCTTTAGATCTGTTCGTTGGAAATATAAAAAGAATTCATTGGAAATATACTGCATGTAACAGTGTGTCGTGGCACGTAAAAGTGACGTCAAAAAAATAAGGTGATTAATTGCTATGGAATCATATTTGTAGGAATAGTTTTTTTAAAAAAAAAATTACGACACTGTCAAAAAAATAGTTTCTATTGCATACCTGAACAGTAAGTTTGCAGTTAAACGGAAGCGAGGACATTCCAAAAGTCAGCCGATTAACCTCCCACGTGCACCGCGTGCCAATGAGATGACTCCGGCAATTTTCCACGAAGCTTTCCAAATCTAATTAAAACCATTTCCAGCAATTAGCGCAATCATCTCGGCTGGGCGCGCATCGGTGGACCCGAGGTCGAGTCCCGATCAATCTTCCGAATCGACCCGAGTTGCTCCAGCTAATAACTTCGGGCTATTAATAGAAGTTTTCCGTAGAAGAAGCTGCAAAATAAAGGACCGATGGAAGGATTAAGGCCCCTAGGGGACCCCCTTTTTTGTCGCAACGCCACCCCGAGGAATCTAATCTCGATCCGAGATTCCGATACCCCAAATACGTCTTCGGATGAAGACGCCGGAAATCGATATTGCAACCGTGGCCCGTCTGAAAGGCAGCATCGGAGGCCCCTCGGGGCATCAACCTCCAATCTGAATTTTGTTTGGGACTAAGGTGGAAATAATGAACACTACATGTATATACTAGTACATGTTCATGCACAATACACGCGTGGTTACTAAAAACTTGAATCGTTACGAAATTTATGAAATACACGAGTCATCTGCAAGTTTGGATTTTTGCTCTAGAAAATCGAAGAAACTGCGAAAAAACATTGAAATGCTTCAAATTCCACGATATTTTTGGCATCCATGAATGGATTTACTGTTTCCGCGATAAAACAATTTTACAATTTTGCTTGTAAGCACGCTGCGCATTTCATGTCCATGTAGCCTACTCAGCGTTTCAATGGAATTTACCGGTTTCTAACAAATCGTGTCTGGGACACAGTGGAAATTTCATAGCACACGTGTACTGTATATTACTGTATACGTTCAACGTCATATACAATATAGGTTTAAAAGATGGACGCAGAACGCTTACATGATTTAACTAGAATTGTTCTCTAACGATTGCTCGCGGAAGTTAACTCGTTTCATAACACTTCTCCAAAATGGGTGTTATTTAGTGCGATGTTCTGTAAAATAGGTGTTTTATGTTCTGTTTTTTTTAACTATACATGCAAATCTGATACGAACCTTTGCGCATCTACACCAAGCAGAACTTAATAGTCACGAGGAGACAGATGCAATGACCGCACAACAAGGTTAATTTTCTGGAACTTCATCAACTTTTAAAATTATGTCTTCGCAGGAGTTCCCGCCAACGCTGGCGTCGATCCCTCGCAATGTCCCGAAGGATGGCAGAATATTTTATACCGGTGTTACTACTTCAGTAACAGCACCGCCACCTGGATGCAAGCTTGGGAAAAGTGTGATGGCTTTCGGGCGCACCTCGTGAGCCTGGAAACCTTCGCCGAAGCCAGTAAGATGAAAAGTTACCTAGACAACCATAACGGTAGGTATATATCGATACCAAATAACAACTTTGTTAATTAGACGCTTTTTTCAAAAAATAAAAACATTTATTGTCCTAACCACGCATTAGGTCAACCGTCAACGATAATATCAAGTACTGATCTATTTGATAGCGAACATGCAGCTCTTGGACTAGTACACAGTATCAAGGGTTTGATTATGGCTCCCTTGCACACAACCACAAAAGTAATATTTATGTTAAAAAACAATAATGACGAGCCAGCCCGATCCTTTATCCCGGGATCCCAGGGTAGAGTCCCCCCTTCTCCGGTGGGGGGGGGGGTTAGGAGGCATAAAATTGATAGGGATGCTGGAACAGAAGTTTTGCGAATTGCACTTTGACAGCCGTGAAGTCGCGTATGCGAAATTGATACGTTAATTGGTCTGCAAATTGACTCGAGATTGCTGCTGTTTTTAAAACAACAAGTGGCTTCACAACTGTAAAAGTGCGATTCGCAAACCTTCGGTATGAGTACCCCTATTATATCAGTGATTATACAGTATGTTCGATATCAACTGACAGAAGTTAAAACAACTAAAAATTGGAGGGAAAAAGTTAGCAGATCCAGTAAAAGCGCTTCAGCTAAACTACTAAGAGCCTTTCGTATATTTTCATGTACAGTATGTCCCAAAACTAGTTTTTCCATGTGAAAATGGGATTTCTGACATGAAAATATGAACAAAAAATTTGATCCGAATTTATGTAGTCCTCCATAATTAATGCTGGAAAAGAGGAAAAGAAGGAAAAATAACCTGGGAAGAAAACATCTTCCGATTTATTGTTTGAAATTACTGTTCCTCATGTTTTCTGCATCTCGTGGATTTTAGTTGGCACCAATAACTACTGGACGAGTGGATCCAATGATAACACCATGGGTAAATGGTATTGGTTCGGCACCATGTCCAAAATATTTTATTTCAACAACTGCGATAATGAAGATATAATCGCCGACGTTAATCCGGACGGACGCTGCCTCTCTGTATCAGTGGCTTGTGGTGCCAAGTGGCTCCCAGAGGACTGTAGCAACAAGAACCTCAAGTATATTTGCGAAAAAGATGCGAATTTAGCGCCAAGCAACTAGCCCCGACCATCAAGGACTCCCGCCACACACCCACAATAACTTCTCACTTGAGTTATATAAATCAACCTGCCAATTGCATTTGAAACACATTTTCAGCATTTCTTTGAGCGCTTTTCCTTTGAGAACAAATGCATTGCCATTGACCCGTACTAATATAATTACATGTACATGTATATGTATCGTGCCAAATTTGACATAAGAGAAAAACGCTTAAACGTGATTTAATGAATTCGAGAAATTTTAAGAATGTACTTACACTGTATATGGTAATGAACGGAACCAAAAATATCATCGATACAACGATATTTCTCCTGTCAATTTTGTAAAAATATTGTATTTTGCTTTGTGTAAATGATACGCGATTAAAACCAGATTTGAATTTTTGTACAGTAATTGTATTAATTCGTTTATCTGTATCCTATGCGAATTGTATTTACACGTACTGTACTTATGGTCAGTTGGAGCAACTAAATTCATTTAAATACTGTACAGTAGGGCCTATATGTAAATGGTCACAGTATTTTGCGATACATGCAGTATAGCTCTAACTCCAATTAAAATAAAGACGCTTTCAAACTGGTAGTTCAACTATTCATTAGAGAAATTTCCATTGTTGAAGCTAAACAGTGCTTTATCGATGTGAATTTAGAAGTAAGGAAATTTACGTTATACTGTTTCTAAGTCTAATCTAAATTTGTAATTAAAATGATGCTGCTCGTGGAATTTCCATTGTTTCTTCATATGCAATTTGTTCTAACGAATCACCTGAACCATTTGAAATGAAGATTTATGCTGTCTTTAACTAATTTTTCCTCAAGGTCTTGGCAAATGATGTTTAGAAGGCAGCTGCTAGTGCGACATACCGTGCAGAAAATTCCAGTATGAATAGCATTTGCAACGAGGCATCAGCACAAAAAGTCCAATTTGAACTTCCTCATGATGTAAGTCCTGTAGAGCCCATTGGTCAGATCAAAGTGGTCAGATATAGTCCCAAGATTGCTGCAGAATTATCATGGAGCTAAAAAAATATTACACTGTATTATATTCTTCCAATATAGCCAGACATTGCTTAATCTACTCAATAAGTTAGTCTATAAAAAGGGGCCAAATAAACTGTAATTATCGACAAACTACTCTAACAGCACAGCTATCGGATGGGCAACTTACCAAAGAGGTAAATGGTGCCGCAAATACCAGTTAACGCAAACGTGCACTTGACCTTCCGTTTGACATCGTCGTTTAGCTTGGATGCTGCTGAATGTCCGAATCACAAGGAAGACCCCACGTCGGAACAAATCGTTCAGATAAGGTTTCGAATTTAGAAAATAAATGAACGTGGCAATGGAGAGGATAATGTGAGGATAAAATGCACAACCCAATAAGTAATCAACACCGATCATTAATTTGGCAATCCCTCCAATCACAATGAACATGATCATTATGCTAAAGACATAACAAGCAATACAAACATAGAAAACTGAGCACAACTGAGGCTACTGGTTGTATTGAGTCACGGATCGTTTACAAAAAATATATTTCAGCAACAAACCAACTTTCGAATATTAAAGTACAAATGGTCATACATCGTTTAAAAATAACATTATCATTTGATTTGAGACGTGATTATAATGCAATGCAACTAGATGTAAAAAGGACATTTACTTCCATGTTTACATATGAAACAAGTAAGAAATTTAAAATATGTTACGAAATTCAAGAAGTGCTTTGAAAATCTGCATGAATATTTTAAAGTCTTCGAAACCAACAATTTTTCCAAGGATAAAACTTAAGACAAATCAAAAGCTACAACTGCAAATATAGCTTAAAGTTTTATAAAATCATGAAAATAACGGTTTTTGGTGCAGGGTGTCATTCATGATTTGAATGTGATTAATTCTGAATGAATACTGTGAACACTGAATGAATTAGGATACCAATAAAACGTTAAAACCATCTTATCTTTATCTTTAATAAGCGAGAGAAAAACTACTGTTAATGTTTTTATACAAAAAAGAATAAAATGACCAAAGCTAGGCACAGTTTTTCACAACTAAATAGAAAGGGACATTTGAGGATTTCAGAAAGTATATTGCAATTTAAGTTCTCCGTTTGTATGACTTAAAATATTAACCATTTACAGTAAAGCATGATCAACATCGATTTAACGATTGAATACGCGTAAATTACGAAATACGTGCATAAAAAACAGATAGTTTCGCACGATTCGCAGATTAAAAGTCTGCTTTATTTAACATGCATGATCGTATGATGTATGCTCAGAAAAAAACCAGTTCATGTACTTTGTCAGTGTACCACTTCGTGAGCTTTCCAGACATGCATTTCTGAAATGCACGGTTACATACATTCACGATAGCAAAATATCGACAGTAACTTTGTGATTGATAAGAAAATGTCCCAAATACACAAATTACACTTTTTCCGGTGATATTTAACTTTTTAATAGAATTTTTTGTGCTACATGTATCTTTAGAATCGAACAAACTGAGATCGTGCTGTAATGGGCTTTCTGGAATACTCATGCACACGTCGCTGGGCGATATTTAAGTGGTCCAGTAATATGTGGTCTCACCCTGTATAATTCAGTGAACCCTGTATACATTGAACACTCCGGGACGGTAAAATTCGTTCAATGTGGACAGGTCGTAAATGTATAGAAAAAATTCAAAAAATTACTTTTATAAAATTAATACATGCATTATGACAACTTTACATCTTATAGCAAGACTCTTTGCATTACAAGTCAGTTTATCCCATTCACACATCCAATTGATAATCAAAATTTTTCTGCTAATCCTCGTTGAGAAGGTTTTGGCACAGAATTAGCACAATTGATAAGTTCAATCTTCTAAGGGAAATTTAGTTCATCATATATTCTTTTTGGAGCCATTACCAACTACAGTACATTTGTACATGTACTTTAAATTGTGATACTTTTGTAAAATAAAGCAAATAAACTTACTTAAATTTATCAGTGACCTTTACATGAAATACATTTACGGTATGTTGTTATGCCAAGAATCACAGGGATTTTCCCGTTTTCCCTATTCCCTCGTTACTCCTTTTCACCCCTCATTTCCATCCTCCTTTATTACAACTCACTATTCATAGTATGCAGAGTTCAATGTATAGAACAATTTTAACATAAGCTATGGAGAAAAATTCTGGCCGAAAAAAATGTTCAATGTTCACAGAGTTTCAATTTATAGAGGTGTTCAAAGTAACGTCTTTCCCTGTATCGCTTTCCTTTATTTCCCATTAAACTTTAAATAATCAAGGTCAAAATAGGAATTTTATGAGAACAACATATTTGCTAATGTGTACGTTAAATGGATATGGAGCCGTTGGAAGTATCCTGAACAATGGAAGCTTTGTCAGGGTCTTGAGGGAACTGGTATAATAGGAAGACGTATGAAAGGTAAATGCCAAAGATCTAAAAGATGAAGAATTGAACAGTATCAGTAACACGATGAGTTTGTCATATGCTATGCTAGATTTAATTGACAATTACACTGATAAAACTCTAATGCACATGTCGCATTAAATGAGCTTTTATCTCTATTGCATTTCGTACCTCATGCAGGCTATGTCATTGACATACACCATGACCTCTAAATAATTAATGTTGATATGCATTATACATTATTTATATGTATATACACTGTATGTTATTTATTATTTATTATTTATCTTAACCTGGTTTGAAAGTTTGATGTATATGAATGCTAATACAGTATATTGCCAAACATGCATGTACATGTTACATGTACTGTAAAAGATATATGTAGCTTAATTACTACGATTCCAGAAGCAACCTACCATAGGCAACGATTCCTTCGTTATTGGCATGATCCCAAACATGCAAATGCTTGTGTCCAAATTGTTTGTACAATCCAACAGCAGCATTAATTCCTGTGAAATTTCGGTAAAATTAAATAATCTCGCCAATATATACAAAGATTGTGCAAACAGTACAGCTCAAAAGCAACGTTTTTGAGCGTCCCACATTATTCACACCTGGATCTGACTGTTAGAAGGTGAATCTGAAACTTTAGTTTTTAGCAAGATACGGAATGGTCGTCTAGCCTACAAAGAAACAAATTAGACTTAAATCTAAATTTTCGATAAGTATCCTCGAAGATTTGTCAGATTACCTAAAGCCGGCCATACACGAGGAAAGTTATATCTGGAAATAGGCTACGGCATGTTCAAAAAAGTTCTGCTTTTTAGACTGTGAATTACTAGAAAGGAAATGTTTTAATTTGTCAATTAATAAAAATAACTGAAGTTAATTACTTTCAGTTTGAAATTTTTCTTTTCAAAAGCCATGTTTAGTAAAATGCTCAGAAATATGCGCTTGACTTTTCGGACAAGCCTCAAATGGCCAAGTTTTCAGATATAACTTTTCCCCGTGTGTGACCGCCTTAATTAATGCTTACCTGCGCGGAAATTTCGCCAGCAGACATGCAAACTATCATGATGATGAACAGACCTTCCATCACAAATATTAAATCAGAAACCATGACAAGGATATCTTCCGTATTGCGATAGGGAAAAAACAAGTACGTGTTACAGCAGGTTTCGATCAGAAAAAAGGTAACTAGGAAACCCACGTATCGCCCGAAAAGCTGATTGGAAGCTTCGATAATGTCAACAAACGTCACGAAGACCCTCCTGAACCATTTGAGGTGATCATCTATGCTGTCGTCGGCTATTTTTGCTTCTAAGTCTTCACAAATGCTTTTTAAAAGGTAGCTAGAAGTACGACATACGGTGCAGAAGAGTCCAAGATGAACGGCATTTGCAACGAGGCACCAAATCGTGAAGAGTCCCACAAGGAGTCCCGTATAGTTGGTGTAAAAGTCATGTTCTACGTGTACAACGATGATAGCTGGGATAAGCAATGCAATGACACGTAAAATAAGACTACACGAAATAGCCAACCACAGCGCATGCAAGGTTTTGGTAACTTACCAAAAAAATAGGTCAAGCAACCCAGAATTGTGAATGCCAAGTTGCGTTTGACTTTCCGGTGGACAATAGCATTTAGCTCGGCTGCTGTGCTCTGTTCAAATCTTAGGGTAGACCACAGCCGGCACAATTTGTCCAGATAGGGTTTTGCGTTTAGGAAATAAACAAACGTGACAGTGGAGAGGAGCATGTGAAGATAAAAGGCACAGTACGATAAGTAGTCCACGCCGACAATAATTTTTGCCACTCCATTAACCAGCATCGAACCAATGAGAATGTATAAAATGTAACAGGCAATACCAACAAAGATTATTGTGCCCAAATTCCACCAATTCCTCCACCACCGAATCTTTCGTTTACTGTTTACATTGATGAATGGAAAAACACCAATGGTACGCGACACCAATAAAAATGGTTTCCAGAGCTGTTCCAAGTTATCCAACGCCATCTTGTTTGACTCAACTTGATACTTTGCAAACGTTGCACTAGTTTCATCAATACTGTTGGCCAGCTCAGACATTTTTACATTTAATTCTTCGAAGTTCCTTTTTTTAAGAATAATTTATGCTGTGAATTCAGCCCAATGAACATTCGATGCTGTATCTTGCACTAGCCTGAAGACTGATATGTGGCTGTCCAAACTGGTGAATTATAAAAGGAAGACGAAAGTCGTCAATGAGTGAATAAACATGACGACATGAGCCGTATATCACTACTTTATAAAATGTTAAACGCGATATAGGCCTACACGGAATGCGAAATTTTCACTTACCCCTTCCTCTGTTAGGACTGGTTATTAATAATGTTTCGTAACAAGATTGGGAAAAAACAATCAGGGTTCAAATGCAAATAGCAAAAAAATGTCAACGAAAATATCCATCTTCAAGTGGTCGTAAAAATTAGATAAATTAAAAACAAAGACACGACCAAAAACAATTTAAAGTGCGACGTTTCGACGCCTACAAAAATACTAAACAATAGAAACAGTTAATTAACCTTAATTATAAATGAGAGGTTGCGTTAATCAAGAAGCTGAAGAGAAACAATTAAAAATAAATTTTCAAACAGGAATAAATGACGCTTACCCCAACAACTACATGTTTCAAAATTTCTTTACATGTACTGTATATGGTTTCTTTTCAGCTTCTTGATGAACGCGACCTCTCATTTATAATTAACGTTAATTAACTGTTTCTATTGCTTAGTATATTTTTGTAGGCTTAAATAAAGGCACATGGCGTCGAAACGTCGCACTTTGAGTTGTGTTTTTTGGTCGTGTCTTTGTTTTTAATTTGTCTAGCAAAAAATGTCAGAAAAAAGAATGCCAATAAATTACTGTATTGTTTATACCAATAAAATTTTACGAGCCTATTTATAGTACAAATACATGTAAATGTATACGTGCATGAGGTTGGAAGTACTTACAAATTATACAAATTTCAGATCTTCCTCTTTCGATTGCCTTCTAACTTTGGAATCCCAACTTTGGCAGTGCCCATATAAGGTTAATTAATCCATTAGTTTTCAGCAGTTTGTTTTTGCCGTGAAAGATGCCGTATTCTTCACGATAAAACTAGGTAAGAATTGTTAAGAAATGTCCATTACCATGCAATTTCTTTTTCACCAAAATGTTTCTAACCATCAAGCTTCACACACTGGGAAACTCAAAATGTAAATTTCAACGCCAAGCCACCTGCGTAGCATCTATACAACCTATGGATTCATGCCAGAAAGAAGCAACCATCTTAGGCAGACATCAATTTGCAACACATGGCAGTTCAGAATAACATTAAGACTTTTCTCCTCAAAACGGCAAACTTCGCTGCCGTAATGTAAAATGCAGACAAATAACTCATCTTATAATGCAAACAACATTTTCAACATTAAACTCATTTCATTCGTCCAAGGAGATTTAACTCGACATTAACATGTCGAAGTTATTTTGAGCGGGATGGGTGATGAGGTTTAGGACGCGCCTGCTATATACAGTATTTAATTACGCAAAGATTAAACCAGCTCAAAATTGCTTTAAACACGGGAAATACCAGCATACATGATGGTGAATATTCAACCCTTCAGGGCAAAACATTTAGGTTTTTTAACAATTAATCATAGAAAATTAATTAAAAACTTTGTTTATGACCCTACAATATTCATAGATTTCGCCTTGATAATTTCCCTCGCTGTTCCAATGTCAATAAATCATCACATATTAATGGAAAAATTTGATAAATTTTATAAAAAATAAGAAACAGCACGTTTTTTATTACCCGAGTGTTTGCCTCAACCTGTTCCAAATTATGTACTAACATTTGCAACGGCAATCGCCAAGACCATAAAATGGTTTGATGCACACGTGTTCCGCATTCTAAAATATTTGACAAGTCTACTTATTTAGAGCAAAGAGAAAACGTCCTGGAGAAGACGAATGATTTTTTAAATTACTAATTACAGGATATTAATGACTACATGTAGGCCTACGTCACATCAGCGCTATTTTTTGCACCAAATCCTTGGGTGGCACAAACATTCTTCCAAAGCTCTTGTGGTCGGCATTCGCATTTTATTGTTTTGAAGTATATATGAAATTGTATGCAATAGATACAGGGATGTTTCCAGAACATAGGTGCTTAAATAACATAGCTTGATAAACACAAAGGTGGAGCGTTTGCCCGCTAAACTAACCATGCACAATCTCTCGAGCTGCGTCAAAAAGATATAACAACAGAAAATAATCTTGGCTTTTTGTTACTGTATGTATTTGCATTAACAAATTTAAAAGTTTTGGACAGGATAAAGCACAACAAAAAAACATGTTAATGAAAGGACATTTTTTCATATTTGGTTTCTTTTCTTAAAGTAACACAAATGGCACAAGACCGTGTCATATTACATGGCCGATCAAATCATCCTTATTTGATCGAGTGCCTTGCCAATTCAAGAATCACAATTAAAATTGGAAATATTAACCACTTTAAACATTTTACACTAACAAACAACTTCATGCATTGGAAAAAAACGGAAAGAAAGCGCCTACCATAAAGGTCTGTACCATACTGAATACTGTATGTGCAATAGAAGGATTCGTAGTAGAAAATAGCAACAATAATTATGTACAACATTACTTTCTATAAATAGCAGGTCGCAAAATCTAGCTCCCTCCTCGAAAAGTAAAACCAAATAGCCATGAACAGTATATACAACCTTTGAAAGTATTTTAGAATGTAGATATTCATGTTTTAATAAGCATCTTTTACTGCAAAAAAATGGCTCTTTAATGCCATTATAAGTTAAAAACGTTTCCTCGGTGACCTTGCAAAACTTATCTCGTATAATGTCATAGAAATCTTACAAATAAATCTTTAAAAGATTTAAAAACACTTCCAAGACAATATCCAGGGTCACAGGGTGCTACGTATTCAAAGAGAATGTCAAATGTACAAGGTTTCATCGAAGATCTAACGTTATCTATTATCTATTGGAATGATTATATTTTATAAACCCATACGGGGATTTTCTATGCATAATCAGAGCGTTGGGTGTGCATGGTGTCAATTTATTGCCCGTCTGGACAAGAGCTTAAAATCCTTCTTAATTCGTATAACTTTTCTCAAACTAACAAAAGGCTTTTTAGGTCAAATGCGTGTTCTAAATCATGTATCAAACGTCTGAATCCAATGTGTAGTATTTATAATTTCAACATTTTTTTGAAACCAACGATACTAACCTAGATGTTTCCACGTGTAGAAATCTTTCTGGTAAACTTATAAAAAAATTCTAAAATAGCTTCGCCACAATCTGCTTAAGGCTAAACACTGACTGTCTAAAATCAACAATAACTTATAATCACTAACGAAATGAAAGTTGGCATACTTGCTCACCATGCACAGCGAGGAAGTTAAAAGAGTCCCAACTGAGTTAACGAAAGACTGATGTTGCTTGAAGCCCGAACGTCCCTAAACGAGCAAACGATGCCTTATAACATACAGCACGACCCAAATTAAAAGATTTCTCCTCTAATTAAGATTGCAGCGTCATTTATTCAAACACTCGGTGAAACACCGCAAAAAATCAACGCGATTTAGACGCGATACGATATATGTCGCAAAAAAAAATTAACGAATGACACAACAAGGGTTACTTTGTTGTTACCACGGTGACGCATACGGCAGAGAATTGTAATTACACATGTCCCCAGAGACTTCATTAAATGAAATGTAAAAATTGTGATTTTCAGTGTGGTTTGGAGGCTAGTTTTGAGGGAAAATATGTTGTCGATTTAGTACTTGTTACCAGTTATACAGTATAACAGCAAATAATCAATCGAATTTTAAAATGCAAGTTCTCAGAACAAATATTTAAAAGGAACTTTGTAGCTTTAAATATATTTTCCATGCCTATACTTTAGGGTAACTTAACACACAGCAAACTGAAAAATAGGCACAGAGGATTCATTGATCAAATAACTTGAGTTTGCTAACCCGAATGTCTCCAGAAGCATGAGAGTTGCCAAAAAATGATACGCATGCAACTACAGAAACATCTTTGAACTAGAGGAAAGCAAAGGAAAGACGGAAATAGGCAATTCTTTCAACGATAATTACCGTAAATCTGATACGACGTTAAAAACAAGTCCTTCAGAATTTTTTTGCATGCAAGCAACACGCTGAAACTCAATAAGAATGATTAACTTCGTTAGAAACATTTTTCCTTTATGAAAGCATTACTAAAAACCTTATATTTCCAACTTACAAGAATCCTGTTCAACGTATCATTTCGTTGAAGAGCACAATTGTTCAAAGATTAAGCGATACAACAGGAAGCTCGTTTTATGGTAAAAATAGCACGTGTTATCGTTCACAATGTCTAAAAACAGTAGATTATATTCGCTTACAAGCTAAATGGGCCATTTAAGTAACAAAAACTATAAGAAACAACTGAAGTTCACTGATATGTAAATAAAGACAGCAATTAAGTTGCGAACTACACTTTCTAATCTATTAGAGCTTCACAGGGAGAAAATATGCACGTTGTTTATTTCTATTTAAAACTACTAGAAAGATGTTTTTTTTAAAAAAAAAAAATACCGCTCATTCAAAAAATCGTGAACTTGCAATTCGGATTTTATGGTTTTTCATTCCAACTTTTCCCTCACAAATAATCGATAACTACAGCAAACTATTATATTAACCACAATAATTACACTGATACCTAAAAGTGAGACATATGAATAGCACCAAAGAAGCTTTTTTGGGTATTTAAAAAAACATATTTAGCTAACGATGACGCAATTATGAATTATCAAATTTATTTCTTGATGACCATAGGGCAAAAAACAATTATACTATAATGCAAAATTTCACAAGAAAGCCAGAACACCCGCCAAGAAAGACATCTTTAGTCAATAATAAAAAATATACAGCATAAAAATACACGACATGTATTCATAACGAGAAAGTGAGTCACTTTTTCAACAAATTCCTTCCACCAACTGAAATTTAAAAAAAAATATTGAAATGAACAAGTGGTGCTAAATTGATGGGGCAAACTGCCAAGTACTCGTGTTACAAAATTCCTGGCTCTAGCTATGATTGATATCCGCAAATTCTTTGGTGTCAACTAAGCATTTCATCGCAATGATTTTTAAAATTGGCCTATAGCAAAAATATCGCCCTCAAAAGTGTCATCCAAGGATTTTTTTTTTCTTTTAGAAATTAGAAAACCAGACCACGGTATACGAAATACCAGTATGGGCAATAGATCCGTTCCTCTGTCCCGAAAATACGACTGCAGCGCAAGAATTGATACGGCGGAAGGAGTTGAATATTAAATGTCCCGGATAAAAATAGGCGTGGCCTAATGCGCATTTTGCATCAACCATTCGCTAGTCGGAAAGTTGGCGCTGCGAAAATACGGCTGCAGCGCAAGAATTGATATGGCGGATGGACTCGATACTTTCCAACGGGATATGATCGTATCGTACGTAGGCGACGTGTCACTTGCTCTACATAGCCACATATATGGTTGCACACTACTTCCTAATTGGCCAAGTCTATAGCAATCCGTTTGAAAGGAGTGATAGCGATAGATGCATTTTGATATTTGCATTCGCTAGTTGGAATAACGGCGCTGCGAATCGTGACACAAGGGATGCACGAAATGACCATACTTGTATTTCGTACCTGTATACTGTAACCAGACCCAGAAACAAATGCAGTTTCTTTTTGTGAAGATTTAATGGCGCAAACACGAGTCCAAAAATTCATACTACATGCACAAGGTTATCGTCATTACGATTATCAAACCAATTATGTTATTCCTTTTGCATGCCAACGTGAAGAAACGTGTTTCGGCAACATATACAATCTAAAACAGAACTAGGTCTGTACAACTTGACCAAAACAATGTTTAACAGTCGCCGTATTAACCCATGGCCGGGCCCCAACTCCCCAAGGCTTCAAGCTTCTTTGGGCCCCTCGACATACCCCCTCCCTCCTCGCCGCCCGAATTTCATGCTCAGTACCAAAATACCTGTACTGTATTGTAAAGTAAAACAAATTAAGGCCTACATTTCGCTACATAAAATAAAATAACAGAAACTATTAAACTGTTGACTGATGTACATGAAAAATAAAGTTTAACTTGATACTGTAGATCAATCTAAGACGGAGACGCAAAATGTTTGATTCCAACAGGACATAATAGGTTTTATGTTTTATGAAGACAAAAAAATAAAGTAATTTGCATTCCATGGAAAGACTTGATTTTACGAAACTGTAGATATGAAAAAATGCAATTTTAAAAAAAAAACATATAAAAATTAAAAAAAAAAATTAAATGAAATTTTTCTAAAAATGTCACAATTTTGTGTTCGGAAAATGTAAATTTGTACTTGGAAAACGTGAAATATTTTGCAAATTTGTACTGGAAAACGTAAAAAATGTCGCAAATTAGTACTCACAAACCGTGGAAAATTTTGCAAATTTATGCTCGAAAACGTGGAAAATGTTGTAAATTTGAACAGGAAAACCTGAAGAATTTTGAAAATTTCTCTTTGGAAACCGTTAAATATTTTGCAAATATCTACTCAGGAACGTAAATTTTTTTACAATGTTGCAAAGTTGTGTACTCAAAGAACGTGGAAAATGTTGCACATTTGAACAGGGAAAACCTGGAGAATTTTGTAAATTTGTTCTCAAAAACGTGGAAAATTTTGAAAATTTTAACAGGAAAACCTGAAAAATTTTGCAAATTTGTCCTCGGAAAATGTAGAAAATGTGGCAAATTTGTACTCAAAAAATATGGAAAATTTTGCAAATATGTATTTGAAATACGTGGAAAATTTTTCAAATTTTAACAGGGAAAACCCAGGGAATTTTGCCAATTTATCCGCAGAAAACATGAAATGTTTTGAAAATTTTTACTCAAAAACGAAGAAAAATATTGCAAATTTGCTCTACAAAAAAGTGGAAAATTGTGCAAATTTATACTCGAAAAACGTGGACAATTCTTAAAATTTTGAAATGAGAGAGAATTTTAGAGAATTTTGGTGGGCCCCTAGGCTTGAGCCTTGTCAGCCTTATGGATAATACGGCTATGGGCTCAGCATTAAGAGGTACTTACCGTAAAGTTCCTAGCAGAATGCCATGGTCTACAAATTGAGCATGGTCTTCTATTCGAATACAAGACCATGGTTTTATGAACGGGTCTTG